>JAMALN010000910.1:0-15249 GCA_023630115.1 Cutaneotrichosporon sp. PK4640 | reverse complement strand
ACTCAAAGGTGCCCGCATACCGCTCCATCAGGTTGCGCGCGACGTCGATCTGCTCGAGCGTGTCTGGTGTCAGCTGAACTCAGGGCCCTAGCTCACCGCGGACGTGGTGGGACGGGTTGAGGAAGTCGGGCCCGTCCGTCTCGGCGTGGCAGTCGGCGTAGACGGACCAGAAGAAGCCGCCGAGCCGGCCGTCGCGCAGGCGCGGGATGTCGACGTGCCCGGGCTGCGGGTTAGCCGCGGCCCCCAGCTGTACTGACCATCTTCTTGCGCAGGTCAAACTTGGTCACGTCGTTGCCGTACATCTCGCGCACATAGATGGGCAGGTCGATGTGTCCGTCGATGATCGGCGTGCTGGCGTCAGCTTTGCTTTGGCGAGACGTACTGCTCGAGCCAGTAGCGCGCGAGGCCGAGGGGGTCGGAGGGCTCGCGCTTGCCGAAGATGAGGACGCCGATGGTGGCGAGCACGAGGACGACGGGGACAAGGAGGGTGATGTAGCCCCTTGCGCGGCGGCGTTCCGCGGGGGGCACGGTGGAGGGGAGGAGGGGCGCGTCTTCGGCCATCGCGCTGGGTTGGGAGTGATGGAGAGGAAAGGAGTGTGATGTTTGTGATGCGTTATCGGGTGGTGGGCAGGGTTCACGATGACGCCAGTTGGACGGCGGGGTCGGACCGGACATGGCCGCTGTGTGGGGGCTGCCCCACTCCGACTGTACAAGATTAGGGTCCCTAGGCTAATCTCATTAGGAAAGAAGATATTCAACGGATATTGAGTGAATCTCCGCCCTCACATGAATCTTTGGTTCGAGCCGCCAGATCCATGTCAACTTGTCAACAACCACCATGAGCGACACCCCAAAGAAGAAGGGCGGGGACAAGCCGCCCACTCCGGGGTCGGGGCGGCAGAAGAAGCTCGCGGCCGCGCGCGCCGCACGAAAGGAGAAGGACGCGGGTGCGGGTGGCAAAGCCGCGCCCAGCAGCAACTGGGAGGCGCTGAAGAAGGTGGGTGGCTCTCTCAGCTCTCCGTATTGAACTCAGCTGACGCCAGAAACTGCCCTCGGACGCGCGCCGCGTGCCACCGGCCAAGAAACGGTCGATGCGGGGAATCGGCGCGTTCGCGAGCGCCAGTGTTGCTGAGAGCACGAGCGCATCCAGGTGAGCTACGCGTACTTGAGCGAGCTCACACCAGCGCCCCGAAGGACGCGGTGCCCCCCTCGACGAGCGACAAGAACGCCGAGGTCGTCGTCCTCCCCGCCCCCAACGACAGCCTGCAGCTGCACGAGCTGCGCCAGATGGTCATGGGGCACGCGGTGCTCTCCGAGGCCAAGAAGGCGTGAGTCTGGGCGATCAGCTGTCTACTCTCGGTAACGAGCTGACACCAGGCCGGGGAACTACGTCGCGCTCGACTGCGAGATGGTGGGCCTCGGGCACCTCGGCGCCGAGTCTGCGCTCGCGCGCGTCTCCCTCGTCAACTACCACGGGCACGTGCTCCTCGACACGTACGTCGCGCCCCGCGAGCGCGTGACAGACTACCGTACCTGGGTCTCGGGTATCCGGGAGGAGGACCTGCGCGGCGCGCCCCCCTTCGAGGAGGTGCAGAAGCAGGTGGCCGCCCTCGTGGAGGGGCGGGTGCTGGTGGGCCATGCGATCGAGAACGACACGAAGGTGGGTTGAGTGCAGCGAGGCATCTGGAGAAACGCCTCGACGGTCGGCTAACCCCAGGCGCTCCTCCTCTCGCACCCTGCGCCGTTCGTGCGCGACACGCAGAAGTCCAAGCCCCTGCGCGAGGCGGCGCGGAGCAAGCGCCCCGGCCTCAAGGCGCTCGTGGAGAGCCAGCTGGGCCTCAAGATCCAGAGCGGCGCGCACTCGTCGATCACCGACGCGCGGGCGACCATGGCGCTGTACCGCCTGCACAAGGAGGCGTGGGAGGCGAGCTTGCGGGGCGTGATGGAGGCGTATGCCAAGAAGACGGGGACGGCCATGCCGGGGAAGAAGGGCAAGGGGAAGCGGAAGCGCGAGGACGACGAGGGGGAGGAGGAGGGCAAGAATGGGAAGAAGGCGTATCCCGGAGGGGGGCAGAAGGGGATCTCGAGTGGGTTGAGCGTCGTTGTCAAGCGGTTTGGGAAGAAGGTCGAGGACCAGCCCAAGCGGCGAGGACCGGCGCCAGCCAGCACCGGAGGAGGAGGGAACTGGTGGGAGGAGTCGGCATAGGGACGGAACATAGAGCATAGACTGCATGTATGTTGTGTACAATGGTGCAATGCGGCGATGCCAATGCCATGCAACGATCCAAGTGCTGGTGAATGAAGTGCTACAGAGTACAATGCGAGGATGTTAGAGAACTTGACGTGTTGGTGTGCGGAGAAGTGCTGTTGGGAGCGAGGAGTGCTGGCGCGCTCATCGCTGATGTCTGTTGCGGTTGAGTTCTGGCAGCTGTGGGACCGAAGAGCAGGAGCAATAGCCCGTGGTTCCTCAGCGGCGTGTTGGTGTGCGGAGAAGTGCTGGTGGGAGCGAGGACGTGCTGGCGCGCCCATCGCTGATGTCTGTTGCGTTCGAGTTGCGACGGCTGTGGGACCGAGGAGCAGGAGCAGGAGCAGGAGCCCGTGGCTCCTCGGCGGGGAAATACATGTCGAGGTGGCGCCCCACGATGTCGCGCACCTCGCCCTTGTCGAGCGGCGCGCCGTCGAGCCGGTGCCGCTGCTGTCAGCTCCGCGAAAAGACATTCAAAGCTCACGAAGGCAAAGTATGTGCCCTTGTAGGCGACGGACCACACCTCCTTGTGCACCTCGCCGTCGCGGGGAAATCCGCGCTCCTCGAGGACGTGCATGGCGACTTTGCGGATACACTGGTGTGAGCTCAACAAGCGCTTAACAGCTTACCCCCTTGTTGTCGATGACCTGCTGTGACTCGGGGATGCGGGGACGCTTACTCGCCCGGTCATCCGTGGAGGCTGACGGAGCGGCCGAGGGAGCACGGCTGAGATCCCGTGGCCGGACGCTAGGGGCTCGCGAGTGGGAGATGCCGCCGAACACGTCGTGTCCGGAGACAGGGAGGCTCGGTGCGCGCATAATCGGCGGTGGCGCGTACGCCTGCATGCTGTTCGCGCGGGACAGCGCGCGCCTCGGGAGAGGCAGGCCGCGGCGCTGTACCTCGATGAGCGGCGGCGCTGGCGTTAGCTGTTTCCGTGACTAAGCTCACCTCGAGGAAGTGGTTCGCCGGGGCGGACCTTCTCTGGCGGGGGTGGTGCCTTCCTCCGCCCCACACAGAGCTTGAGCGTCCCCGTCTCCGCCACGCGCTGCCCGTAGATGAGGACGTTGGCGTCGGCGCCGTCGCCCAGCCCCACAATGATGGCGGTTCTAGTGCGTCCGCTCGGCGCGAGCTTGGGCTCGCGGCACAGCATGCCCGTCAGGTAGGCTGCGAGCAGCGGCGACGTGGTGGACATCTGCACGCCGGCCTCCTCGCCATCGAGCACGTCCTCGTCCGCGAGCTCCGTGATCCCTCGGACAGCGAGGTACTTTCGCCCACGCAGGGACTCGAGAGACAAGCAGAGGTCGGCGTCGGTCGGCAGCGCAGGGTCTGACGGCCCGGGTGTGGGCGGGGCGAAGGGGTTGGCGCCCGGCGTCGGCGTGCTGCTGGGGAAGGAGAGGAGGGCGAAGAACGTCACGCCTGGTGTCAGCGGAGAAGGGTATGAGCTCACCATCCAGGCGCCACCCGTCCGGGCCGATCTCGAAGCCCCCGCGCCACAGCATGCGCCATTGCGACTTTGTGGGTGTCTTCTTTGGCGAGGTTGTGGGGAGGAGGGCCTTGCGCGTGAAGGTCGTTGAGGCGGTCTCGCGCGCGAAGGGGTTGCGTTTGGAGGGGGAGGGGTTGGGCCGCGCGAAGGGGTTGGCGGACATGATGGGCGGGTCGCAGCGGCGCGTGGGGCTAAGTGCTGACATGACCAAGAGGGGGAGGTGCGAGGGGTGGGGATCAAGAGATAGGAGGGGAGCAGGGTGGAAGAGCCTGCGGCGCGTCGAGGAGAGACCACGCCGCGGCCTGTTGTTCTGCGATGGGGATGATAGTGATGGCGAGTGTAGTGATGGCGAGGATGAGGAGAGGTTTGATGAGAGGAAGGTGATGTTGTTGGGCGCGTCACGCGCCTTCATTTCATTTACTTTGCGCCCCTGATGAAATCACACACAAGCAAACCTAATTGACACAGAGCTTTCTAATACAAACCTATCCATGGCATTAGGAATTTCAGGCACACAATCAACACCCAGAGCAATGACGCACGACCTCCACTTCATGGGCTAGTCGCCACCACTCCATGTCTCTCGCGCGCGCTCGACTCATCCGTCCGCGCCTCCTGACTCGCTCTCTAGTCCACGCCCACGCCCACGCCCGCACCATGTCGCACAAGCCCGAGATCCTCGCCACCGAGACGTTCGACACGGACGCCAAGTGGCTCCGCCTCCAGCGCATCAAGTACCGCGACCAGGAGGGCAAGGAGCGTTTCTGGGAGGTCGCGAACCGCTCGACGCGCAAGGGCGCCGTCGACAGCGTGCACATCCTCGCGCTTATCAAGCAGGGTGGGGAGCGCGGCGTGGTGCTCATTGAGCAATACCGCCCGCCCGTGGCCGCCACTGTCGTCGGTGCGTCTTCCGCAAGAGCTCAAAGGGGTGTGAGGAGCTGACGGCAGAGTTCCCCGCGGGCCTCCTCGATGCGGGGGAGGATGCGGCGGCGACCGCGCTGCGCGAGCTGCACGAGGAGACGGGGTACCACGGCGAGGGGGTGCGCGTGGTCTCCGTGTCGCCGGTCATGGTCAAGGATCCCGGGTGCGTGGTATGCGGACGCCCCCTCCGCTCTGTCTGACCCCAGCATGACCGGCGCCAACATGAATCTCGTCACGATCGAGATCGAGCTCCCGGCGGACGCGCCGCCACCACAGCCCAAGCCCGACGAGGGCGAGCACATTGTGCAGCGCATCGTGCCGCTCAAGGACCTGAACGCCGAACTGGAGGGTATGTCTTGGATCTGCCTAGGCTAACGGCAGACTACGCGGCGCGCGGATTCGCGATCGACGCTCTCGTGCAGAGCGTCGCGACGGGGCTGGGGCTCGCGGCGTGAGGAATGGGATCAGCCGCCGGCTCAATGTGCCGGAGCGGAGATAGGTACCGGTCTGGAATGCACTCCGGAATGCGGAGCCGCTAGTGCGCGATTGAATGGTACCGAGCGTGCGCTGTCTCAGCCTGGGCTTGGCCTTCGACGTGGATGCAGACCTTAGCGAGGAGTAGAGCAGGCGGATGAACGGCTGTTGGGGGTTGGGGCAACTCTGGCTCTGGAGCGGGATGGGATGACATCGGCCCGGTGCCGGACCGAAGTGACGCTAACGTCAACAAGCAAGATCTGCCTTCGTGATCTGCCTCCATAAGAATCTCCAGCTCGTCCTCTCTCCCCCGTCCAGACCAGCATGCTCGCCCTCCGCCTCCGCACCCCCCTCATGCGCAACGCACGCGCACTCAGCGTCTCGGCCCGCGCGGGCAAGGACAAGACGCCCGGCGTGCCCCCCAAGAAGATCCTGGACGAGTACGACGAGCACCGCGTTGAGACGACCCCCGAGGCCGCGAGCATCGGCGACCACACGTTCACGCACCCGAAGGTGAGCTTCTGAGGGGTGGTGAGGTGTCTTCTCAAGAGGGGATGGGAGGGATGGGACGAGGGGTGTCGTGCTGTGCGGCAGCGCTCGCTATTCGGCGTTGGGCGCACGTCGCAAGGCGGCACGGAGAGTCTTATCTCTCGCTTGTCTCGGCCGTCGGTACGAGTCGCAGAGCGGAAGTGGGGCGCGCAGACATGCTGGGCGGGGGCGACGGGGCGGGGCGACGATGCCGAGAGGGCGACTCCCCGGCACCGGCGACTGCTGATCAGCCGCGCCCTCTGCTATTCTCTTAGCCGCGCCCTCACCGCGTGTTCCATGGCGCGTCGGCGTCGATCGCTAGCTTTCTGCGCCTTGGCATCGTGGCGCCGGCATCGCCGCGCCCGCATCGCCTTCTGCGCCATTCTCTCGCTTCTGCCGTGTCACCCCCCTGTCACCGTTCCACCCCCGCGGATCTGAGATCTGCCCTCACTGTCACCGCCCGTCACCTCCATCCCCCATATCGCGGCGCCTGACGCTCTAACCCCTCCCCCTTGCCCTCTTGCACTGCCCCTCTCTTCCGCACTCCCCTGCCTTCCGCACCCCCCACTCGACTCAGGCTGACCGCAGACCTTCCCGCCCGGCGATGTGGGCCACGACGTCCTCCGCGACGTGGGCCGCCACTCGAAGCGCACCCTCTCCTCCTTCAGCACCGAGGGCAAGGTGTGCGTCGTGACGGGCGCCGCCCGCGGCCTCGGCAACATGATGGCGCGCACCCTCGTCGAGTCGGGCGCGACGCAGCTCGTCATCCTCGACCTGAACGCGGAGGAGGCGACCAAGTCGGCCGACGAGCTGGCGGCGTGGTTCGTGGCCGAGGGCGAGGCGCAGCCCGGCGAGATCGAGGCCGTCGGGCTCGGCTGCGACGTCTCCTCCGAGGAGTCGGTCAAGGCCGCGTTCAAGGCCGTCGAGGAGCGCTTTGGGCGCGTGGACATTCTCGTTACCGCCGCGGGGATCGTGGAAAACTTCCCCGCCGACCAGTACCCCACTGACCGGGTGCGCAAGCTGCTCGATATCAATGTCATGGGGACGTGGTTCTGCAGCCGGGAGGCGGCGCGCCTCATGCCCGACGGCGGGAGCCAGGTTCTGATCGGGAGCATGAGCGGGAGCATTGTCAACATCCCGCAGCCGCAGACGCCGTACAACTTCTCCAGTGAGTCGGGGAGGTGAGGCGACAGGCGATCGCTTGGGAGATCATCCTATCTCGGGCTCGGTGGCGAGCAAGGCCGGGCCCGGTCGCCGGGCAGCGCCTAGCTCGAGGCCGTCTGCCCACCTCTTGGTTTAGGCATCGCCGAGCTCGATGGCAAGCTCCGGCCAGGGGGGGTGAACGGGCTCGGAAACCCGGGAAAACGAGGGCGACACCAGCTGACACCCAGAGGCGGCAGTGCGGCACATGGCGCGCTCGCTCGCCGTCGAGTGGGCGCAGCAGCGCATCCGGGTCAACTGCATCAGGTGAGCCTGCCAGTGTGGCGCAGCTGACGCCAGCCCGGGGTACATGCTCACGGCGCTCACCAAGGCGATCCTCGACAAGGATCCCGTGCTGCGCGACACGTGGGTCAGCAAGATTCCGCAGGTGAGTAGCGAGCCCTCGATTGCTTGGCAGCGGGGCAGTGGGCGGTGTGCCGGGCACACTGGCGTGGGGGACATGTGAGGGCGGAGTTGCCACCCATTGGCGTCCATGTCAGGGTGGGGGACTCGGCCTCCATGTTGCTATCTGGAAGCATCTCGGTCGGGTGCGGGTGCCGGCTTGGCGCCCGATCACCGCCCAGGTGCTGAATCAGCGGAGACTCCGCCCTTCATACTTGGGCTGGGGATGGCGCACGGCGCCTCGGCACGCGCCCGCACCCACACCGTCCTAGTTCCGTTAAGCGTTGGGCGTCAAGCGTTGGGCGTCGCCGGGCACAGGCGTACGTAGGCGAGCAGCTGACACCAGGGACGCATGGGCGACCCGTCCGATCTCAAGGGCGCGGTGGTCTACCTTGCCAGCGACGCATCCAAGTACACGACGGGCACGGAGCTGGTCGTCGACGGCGGCTACACTTGCGTCTAAGCCCCACGGGTTGAAGGTCCGTGGAACCTGTGCGCCCCTTGCGCCCCGGAGTGTGGCCCCGTCCATCTACCGCATGTGCCGCCGGGTGAGCGGGCGAGAGGCGGTGGCGAGGGAGGCGATGAGTGATTTTACCTAGTATCTGCATATCATGGACAGTATGGCGACTGGTGGAAGGAATGGGATCGGGCCCGGCCGCGCAGCTCCCCCGAGACCAACGCATGCGACCAGTAGGCTCGATTCCGAAGACGTGCACTGGAATCTGCGTGCTCCGATTGGCATCTGTATTCGGTGCTGGAATCTGTCAACAGGAGGGACGGCAATCTGACGACAGGCGCGACAGGAGGGACGGTTCTGTCAACAGAAGGGACGGCAGTGTCAACAGGAGGGACGGCTCTGCCGATCAACCACCTGCGTGCTTCACACGCCACAGCTGGATCCCGCGATCCCACTGGATCGTTTGAGCGGATCCACAGCACCCAGCTGCCCGAGGGGAGCCGAGATTGGCACGTTTCCAGGTTTGAGCGTTCGGGACGCTTGGACCCGGGAAGCTGGTCATCTTCGGGGAAAGGGGGAGCAGCGCATTGGGTGGCAACGCGGATACACGGCCTACACGGACTAGACGGCCGTTGGTGAGGCTGGGAGCTTGAGAGTGCAGTCATGGGCGCATGCATGGGGAGTCATGGGCGGAGAAGAGAGGAGGGGGATGTATGAGAGGGGGGCAAGACTGGGTCGCCTAGCACACGAGGGCGGGGTGTGGAATGCCACCAAGAGTCGTCCCAGGCACCGAGGACACCGATTCCGCCACTTCCGCTTTGACCACCCTGGGTGCTGGGTGCCTGGGTAGAGTGCCGAGTGCCCACCTTGAGTTGAGGGGACCGAGTTTAAACACGAAACGCGCCACTTGCAAACCATCTCTCCTCTGCTCTTCTTCTTCTCTCTCTCTCTCTCTCTCTCCATCACTCTCACTCTCTCTCCAACTCACTCTTTCACTTCTACTTCACATACCTCCCCATCTGTCGCCACCCCTTCCCCCGCGCAGTACATCTGCCTGCTCGCCAGTTACCCCCCAGCCTGTTGCCCACCACGCGACCACCATGGCACTCATCCAGGCCAAGCCCTTCCGTCTAGCCCTCCTACAGCTCGCCGGGCTATCCGCCAACAAGGCGAGCAACATTGCTGTCGCGCGCAAGGCCGTCGCCGCCGCCGCCGCCAGCGTCCCCAAGCCCGACCTCATCGTCCTCCCCGAGATCTGGAACAGCCCCTACGCCGTCACCGCCTTCCGCGAGTACTCTGAGCGCGTCCCCTCGGTCAAGGACGGGCAGGAGGTGGCCGGCGGCGCCGAGGGCGAGACCGTCGCCGCCATGCGCGAGATGGCGCGCGCCGCCGGCACCTTCCTGATCGGCGGTGAGTCGCGAACAGCGGGAGCGGGGAAGAATCGCCTTGCTGACGATCAGGCTCCATTCCCGAGCACGAGCCCGAGAGCGACGCCATCTACAACACGCTCACTGTGTACGACCCGCAGGGCCGCATGGTCGCCAAGCACCGCAAGGTGCACCTGTTCGACATTGACATCCCGGGCCGCCAGACGTTCAAGGTGCGTGCGTCGTGGCGTCGTCATCCCCGGAATGGGGATGCCGACGACGCGGCTTGATTGGCGCGGTGGCGCGATGATCTGACCTGCAGGAGAGCGACACGCTCACGGTCGGCAACACGCTCAACTCGTTCGAGACGCCGTTTGGCAAGATTGGCGTCGGCATCTGCTACGACATTGTACGTGGAGCGGAGCGGAACGGAGCATGGGGTGTGCAGTGGAGTGGAAGCTGACCCGCAGCGCTTCCCCGAGATGGCCATGATCGCCGCGCGCGAGGGTGAGGTAAAAGAAGCGATTGGAGCTGACCGCAGGCTGTGCCGCGATGATCTACCCCGCGGCATTCAACACCACCACCGGCCCCATGCACTGGACCCTGCTCCAGAGGTCACGGTATGTCCGCGGGAGACCGCGCTGACTCCCAGAGCAAACGACAACCAGATCTACGTTGCCATGTGCTCGCCCGCGCGCCACCCGGAGGCCGCTTATCAGGCTGTGAGATGCCGGTACCGTGGGAGCTGACAGCCAGTACGGCCACTCTTCCGTCGTCGACCCCATTGGCAACGTTATCGCCGAGGCCGACGAGAAGGAGGCGATCGTGTACGCCGACATCGGTGAGCTTCTGGGCATGAGACTGGAGCTGAGACAGACACGGAGATGCTCGCGACGACGCGCCGCAACCTGCCGGTGACGGTGCAGCGGCGGTTCGACGTGTACCCGGACGTTGCAAAGGAGTAAGGGCTGCGCGGGCGCAGCGTGTGCGTGGGGGTAGTGCCGCATTGTGCATAGAGGGCGGAGGGCGGAGGGCGCGTGTCTGTCGCTGTCTGTGGTCTGTCTGTCTGTGTTCTGGTCTGCATG
Organism: Cutaneotrichosporon sp. PK4640; assembly: GCA_023630115.1. Lineage (NCBI taxonomy): Eukaryota > Fungi > Basidiomycota > Tremellomycetes > Trichosporonales > Trichosporonaceae > Cutaneotrichosporon > Cutaneotrichosporon sp. PK4640. Next base: position 5,087 of record JAMALN010000910.1, on the reverse strand, counting down.
AGTGCGTGTCTTGGAATGAACGAAGTGCATTTGAAGGGATTAGGATGAACGCCGGGTGTTGAATTAGGCGTCGATTACCTCATTTGGTCCCGTGACTGGAAAATCGTGGCGAAAAAGTGGAGGTGGGGTCGTGGCCACTGGTGCTCAACGCCTGCTCGCCACCATCATCCCCTTGTCCGGCTTGTCCTCCATCTCATCGTCATCCAAAAGCCGCCACCTCGCGGCATCCCCTCCCCCCTCACCTACCCCACCCCGCACGCTATAATGTCGTCCCAGGAGGAGACCGACCACGCCATCGAGGTACCCTCCCTTTGCCTCCATCTCTGACCCCAGATCTGGCGCTACCGCAAGCTGCTGCAAATGCTCGCGGCATCGCGCGGCGCCGGCACCTCGTGTATCACCCTCATCCTGCCCCCGCGCTCGCAGATCTCGCAGGCCGCCAACATGCTCACCACCGAATACGGCACCGCCTCCAACATCAAGTCGCGCGTGAACCGGTGAGTCGCGCGAGCGGACGCATGTCGGCGCATCGGGCGGGCAAAGGATGCGCGTTTGGCTCGCGCCGTCGATGTCTCTGCGAGAGCCGGGAACCTGATGTGACCTGGCTTACCATCGCGGCTTGCTATCCCTTCGGGTCCGCAGTCGTCCAGCCGGCATCGGCTTCGGCGTTGTTGTTCCGCCTCAGTGATGGGTGGCGACTTTGGCATGCGGCTGGGCCGGGCTACACCAGTTTTGTTCATTTCCTTGGACACTGTGTACCCTACTGGCTGGGAGCGTCCTCCCCCCTGCTCCGACGCGTCGCGATGGACGCTGCTGCCCTCCCCGCCTCCGTCGCTCGCTGCCCGCTCCACCGCCCAGCCCCACCAACACCCCGCTGACCCCAGGTTGTCCGTCCTGTCCGCCATCACGTCGACGCAGCAGAAGTTAAAGCTGTACAACCGCGTCCCCGACAACGGCCTCTGCGTCTTTGTCGGCACGGTGCTCAACGACGAGGGCAAGGAGAAGAAGATTTCGTTCGCGCTCGAGCCGTTCAAGCCCATCAACACGTCGCTGTACATGTGCGACTCGCGCTTCCACGTCGAGGCGCTCGAGGAGCTGCTCGAGACCGACTCCAAGTGGGGCTTCATCATCATGGACGGTAACGGGTCCCTGTTCGGCACCCTGTCCGGCAACACGCGTGAGATTCTCTACAAGTTCTCCGTCGACCTGCCCAAGAAGCACGGCCGTGGTGGTCAGTCCGCGCTGCGTTTCTCGCGTCTGCGTGAGGAGGCGCGTCGCAACTATGTCCGCAAGGTCGCCGAGTTGGCTGTCCAGCACTTTATCACGGCCGACAAGGTCAACGTCGCCGGTCTCGTGTTGGCCGGTTCCGCCGAGCTCAAGACCGACCTCTCCAGCTCGGACCTGTTCGACGGGCGTCTCCTCGCCAAGGTCGTCAAGGTCGTCGACGTGTCGTACGGTGGCGAGAACGGGTTCAACCAGGCGATCGAGCTGGCGGCCGACTCGCTTGCCAACGTCAAGTTTGTGCAGGAGAAGAAGCTCATCCAGAAGTACTTTGACGAGATTGCCCTCGACACGGGCAAGTACTGCTTCGGCATCAGCGACACGCTCAAGGCGCTCGACATGGGTGCCGTCGAGACCCTGATCGTCTGGGAGGGCCTCGACACGATCCGCAACGTCCTCCGCAACGCGGCCGGCGAGGAGATCATCATCTTCTCGTCCCCCAAGGACACGGACCGCGAAAAGTTCATGGACAAGGCGACCGGCACCGAGATGGAGGTCGCGTCCGAGGCCAAGCCCCTCCTCGAGTGGTTTGCCGAGGAGTACAAGAACTTTGGTGCGACGCTCGAGTTTGTCACCAACAAGTCGCAGGAGGGCTCGCAGTTTGTCAAGGGCTTTGGTGGCATTGGCGGCCTGCTCCGCTACAAGGTCGCGTTCGAGGACCTCGGCGACTTTGACGACGAGGACGACGAGTTCTACGGCTCTGACGAGGACTCGGACATCTAAGCATGGCCCGATGGCGCGCCGCGTGCCGGCACGAGGCCGCCATCGGCCCCCCGGCACCCCGCGCGATGCGTGCGCGTGGTGAGCTACCCGCCGGTCTAGTAAGGCCGTGCACCTCATTGGCAATGTTGTTCACTCCGTAAGCAATGCATAGATCTGTCTGTAGTGTGTGAGCGAGCAAGTGTGTGAGCGAGCTCAGCGAGCGAGCAATGTGTGTGGAAGTGATCGGGGGAGCGAGCACCAGCAGTGGCTGCCGTGTGGAATGCCACAGTGGCAGTGGTGATGTCAGGCGATCGTGAGCGGCAACCGCCCAGCCTGCACGCCTCACGGTTGGTGAGGGCACACACGCACGCAGTACGCTTCGAGCCAGAGACGTAGGCAGCAAAAGATGATGGTGTACCCTGACATCTGAAGGCGGTAGTGTAAAGCCAGCGACATCGTGACGCTCGTGTGCAAGCACAGAGGAGGCGCCGGGCGAGGAAAAATTGCTAGAGAAGAAATCCCCGTAGGGATGTAATGCTTCTCACAGCATTAAGAACAGATACTACACATGATCTTAGCCAATTAGGCCAGAGAGGATACTAGATTACAAACACCGACATGGTCAAAGTTACACTAACGTGGGTCTGGAGTTTCGGAATTGCGTTTTAGAGGCGATATGTGGCACCCTTTCTGGGTGACGGAGACGCCCACGCACTCCGTCACCCTCGCCACCCAACTGTCCTCGAACGTGTTGACAACATCCAGAGTTGCCCACTCCACTCCGCCACCATGTCGGAACGCAAGGTGCTCAACGTAAGTGCTCGAGACGACGGGAGAAGATGGCGCTGACACCATGCTCCTCGCGCCGCGCCCCTGCTTCCTCGATCCCAATCCCCCATGACCCACCCACCTTCCTCCGCACGCATTGTCAACACAGAAATAGTACGTCTCCCAAGCCCTCCCCTGCCCGAGTATGCTGACCCCAGCTTCCCACCGGACTTTGATCCGTCCAAGATCAAGAGGCGCAAGGGCCTCAAGAAGCAGAATGGCTCGCAGATGACCGTCCGCCTCATGTCGCCGTACTCGATGCGCTGCTCCAAATGCGGCGAGTATATCTGTGAGTTCAGCTATCTTGTTTCTTGCGAGCTGACGGCAGACAAGGGCAAGAAGTTCAACGCGCGCAAGGAGACTGCGGTGGGCGAGGAATATCTGGGCATCAAGGTGTTCCGATTCTACATTGTGAGTGGCGTGGGGCCGGGCGGCTCAGTCCTGCGATCAGCCAGCCGCCTGTGGCAGCCACCTTCCTCTCCCGGGGACCCCTGCTGACCCCAGAAATGCCCCGTGTGCTCCTCAGAGATCACGTTCAAGACCGACCCGAAGCAGGGCGACTTCGTCCCCGAGCACGGCGCGACCCGCAACTTCGAGAACTGGAAGGAGACGGACCCCAACAACCAGGCCGGCCTGCTGCCCTCCGCCGAGGCGGACTTGGACTATGACAGCGACGGCAATCCGACGGCAGAGAAGGTGGAGCGCGACGCCATGGCCGACCTCGAGCGCTCACAGGAGCAGTCCCGCCGCGAGATGGAGATCATGGACGAGCTCGCGGACTTGCGGCAACGCAACGCGCGTGTCGAGACCAGCGCGCGCGCCGACGACCCCGAGTCTCTCCTTGCGGCGCTGCACGCTGAGCGCGAGAACGCGGAGGAGGCGGCTCGTCGGCAGGCAGAGGACGACGAGGACGACGCAATGGTGGCCAAGTACTTCACCAAGCTGCCGCCTCCGGGGGCGAAGGTTGACGCGGGCCCATCAGGTGCGGGCGACGCCTCCGACGACGAGGGCAGCGACTCTCCAGCGCCCGCGCCCGCGCCGATGATCGTCAAGCGCGCCGCTGCCGCAGCCAAGGGCGAGCCAACCGTCTCCTCCCTTCTCGCGGCCAAGGGCAAGGCCGTCGAGGCGGCCCCACCCAAGCCCGCCGTCAAGCGCAAGCGCGGCGACCTGCAAAAGGCGCTCGGCATCAAGGGGAAGAAGGCCAAGGCATAGCATCCGTCTGTAGTCACGTGTATTCATAGATTCCATGGCATCGAGATCGTGTTGTTGGCATGACGTAGATAACGGTCGGAGCCGAGGAGAGGAGCGCAAGCAGGGCCCGACAATCTGTCAACAGAGCGGTGCTCTTCATGTGTGAAACACACGCCGAGGCGCAGACGCATCACAGACTAACAATGATGATATCAGGCCTAGCCAGTAGCCCGTAGCCCATGATAGCGCATCACAGCCACCTTGGTGATCTAGGTGAATGTGTGTGGGGTGAATGGGTGGATCGTGTGGAGGCGCCAAGGTGGAGGTTGACCACCAATTCGATCAAAGTCACGTGTCACTATCCCACGGTATATCCCCGTTTGAGCTAAGCCTTGTTCGCGGGCCGGTCGTCACCCCCGTCTCCCCCCATCCCCCCGTCCCCCCCGCGCTTCGACTCTCCTCACTCCCTCTTCCCCTCTCCTCACCATCCACCACCCTCCCTACCTCAACGACACTCCCCTCCTTCCTCAGACTTAGCCACATTCCCCACAGCGAGCGATACTCCCTCATCGCTCAGCTCTCGGAGCACCCCCGAGTTCGCAAACCTCCACCCAACAAACCCTCACCCCTCCAAACCCCCCTCCACCACCCCATCCTCCCCACCGCCATGTCCAACCCGCCACCGTCGGGGTCGGGCGCGTGGGCCAAGACCGACCCCGCAGCGTATAGGCCGCTGAACGTGCGCGACGCGCTAAGCTATCTCGACCAGGTCAAGGTGAGTGATTTGTTGTCAGGAGGAAGGCGTCTCGGGCCCTTGATGGGGCGGTTGATGGCACTGGGAGGCCCCCTGCGAGCTCGGCAGAAGCTCTTTGTCACCATCCTGGCAGGGGCGCGTGGTCCAGATCTCACAACACCGAGCACTGAATGTGGATGGAGAGTCTTTGCCGCAGGACGCGCCTCCACCTCCCTGCCCTGTCCCCGTCCCCACCCACCCCCACCAACCCGAGAGACAACCATGCTAACCCTGCAGATCCAGTTCGCGGACCAGCCGGAGGTGTACAACCGCTTCCTCGACGTGATGAAGG
>JAMALN010000909.1:0-15256 GCA_023630115.1 Cutaneotrichosporon sp. PK4640 | reverse complement strand
CAGGTGACCGAGGCGAACGACTATGTGCGCGTGGGCGCGTACCACACGCTCGAGCTGGAGCGGGGGCGCAAGTTCCGCCTGACCAAGGCGACGGGGTGGGACAGCGTCGCGCTCGAGCGGATCAGCGAGAGCACGCGGCCGGGGCGCGGGGCGGAGATTGGCGCGGTCGTCTGCGGCGAGGGGACGGCGGCGATCTGCCTGCTCTCCGAGCACATGACGGTCGTGCGGCAGCGGATCGACGTGCCCGTCCCGCGCAAGCGGAGCGGGACGAGCTCGCACGACAAGGTAGGAGCCTCTCCGCTCTCAGAGAAGATGAGCTGATCCCAGGCCATGGCGACGTTCCTGAGCACCGTGTACGCCGCGATCCTGCGCCTCATCCCGTTCGAGAGCCTCAAGGTCGTCGTGATCGCGTCGCCGGGCTTCACAAAGGACACGCTGTACGACTACATCTTCCAGCAGGCGACCGAGACGAACAACAAGCCGCTGCTGGCCGCGCGCTCAAAGTTCCTGCGCGTGCACTCGAACACGCCGCACGTCCACTCGCTCGTCGAGGCCCTCCGCGACCCGGGCGTCGCAAAGATGCTCCAGGGCGCAAAGTTCGCCAAGGAGGGGCTTGCGCTGGACAAGTGGGTACCAGGCCGCAGGCCGCAGGCCAGCGGGCCGCTCGCTCGCTTGAAGGCTTGCTCCCCAGCTCCTCGCAGGCCACTCGCAAGCTCGTGCCCTCGCTGACACCAGGTTCCACAAGATGCTCTCCACGGACGAGCTGCGCGCGTGGTACGGGCCGCAGCATGTCGCTCTCGCCGTCGACCGCGGGGCGGTGGGGACGCTGCTGATCTCCGACGACCTGTTCCGCGCGGCCGACCCCGAGAAGCGGAACCGCTACGTGCACATGGTGGACGAGGTGCGCGCGCGCGGCGGCGAGACGGTCATCTTCTCGTCGATGCACGAGACGGGCGTGCAGCTCAACCTCCTCTCCGGCATCGCGGCCATCCTCACGTACCCCCTCGACATCGAGGTCGTCGAGATGGAGGAGCGCGAGGAACGCGAGCGCCTCGAGCGCGAAGCCGCCGAGGCGGCATCGGGGGGCACGACCCCCGCCGCGAGCGGGACCACGACGCCGTGGCGGACCGACGGTATCTAATACTACACCCCAGCCCCGTACTGTTGTCACTCGTGCCATGCATACTTCTAGAACACAAACACACACTCCTACAGGTCGTCGAGGTCGTCCTCGGTCTCCTGGATCAACTGGGCAATCTCGCGGTCGCGCTCGCGCGCGTCGGCCGCCGTCTCGAGCTCCTTGCGGTGCACGTTGGCCGCAAAGCGCATGCCCTGCAGAGCGTCGTTGTGCATCTCGAGCGCGTACTTGAGGCGCTGCGCAATCTGCTGCTGCGGCTCGTCCGTCTCGTAGATGTCCTTCTTGACCTTGGACTGCATGAACCCGCCCTTGTGGTCGATTGTCGCGTCAATCACACGGTCCTTAATCGCCTTAGCCACAATGTACTCGGTGTCCTCCTCCGAGTCGAGGCCGAGCTTGAGGCACACGTCGCGCAGCGAGATGCGCGAGTATGCCAGCGTGATTGTCCGCAGCGCGGTGCGGATGACGAAATGCCGCAGGCGTAAGATGAGGAAGTGGGTCGAGTCGGCGAGGAACGCCTGCTCGTGCGTCGTGAACGCGCGCTGGAACGCTGCGACATCGCCAACGCGAACGGCTGGTGTCAGCTTGCATTCAAAACACCGCTAGCTCACCCTGCACGATCTGGAAGTAGGGGAGGAGGGCGTGCTGCAGCACCGGCCGGCGGAACATGGCGCGGTCGGGGATGCGGCCGGTGAGCATCTCGGTGACGATGTAGAACTTGTGGATCTGCTGTCAGCTCTACGGACATCACTGAGCTCACAATCTGCACAAATCCTGGCGCAACCTCGTCCTTGGGCGCGCGGCGGATGGCGGTGAGGAGAAGGTCGGCGGCGCCAGCGTAGTTGAGCTGCACCGCACGCAGGCGCGCAGTGTAGAAGTACCAGCGGGCCGTCTGGGCCGTGTTGCTCGACGTGGGCATCTCGATCTTGGAGAGCAGCTTGTCCGCCTGGTCGTATAAGTTGGACTGGAGGTAGGAGCGGAGGAGGAGGTTGACGACGGTGATCTCGAGGTTCTCGTCCTTGCGGAGGTGGGCCGACTGGCGCACCGCGAGAAGCGTGCTGCTGTCAGTTGAGTAACCCGTCGCTAACTCACGGGCGGAGCTCGGCGAGACGGCCCTGCAGCTCGTACGTGCGCGCGAGGTAGAAGTAGACCTTGGCAGCGATCTGGTCCATGGTGCGGCGGTTCGCGGCCTGGATGAGCTCGGTGGTCTCCTTGGCGAACGCGCCGGCCTCAGCGACCTTGCCGGCGTCGAGCGCGGCCAGGATGAGCAGGAGGCGGAGGTAGACGACGCCCTCGGGGATGAGGTCCTGCGTCGCGCTGTCCACCGGCGCAGTGTACTTCTTCGCGGGGGCGGGGGGGGGCGTCGAGCTCTCGCCCTCCTTCTCCTCCTTGGGCTCGTCCACCTCCATCGCCTCGTCCTTGGCAGGAGGCTCTGGCAAGAGCCCAAAGATCGAGGACGCAATGAGCTGCTGGCCCGTCTTGGCTGTGTGTTAGCGTTGGGGGGAGGTGACGGCGGGGGGCAGGGGTGGCTGGAGGGAGTGACGTACAGCCCTTGGGGAAGGCGCGGTCGAGCGCGTCCTTGAGCGCAGGCTTGGTGAGCTTCTTGCGCAGGTGCGTCAGAGTGCGCAGAACGCGCGTCGTGAACCGTGGCTCGGCGGTCGTCACTGCCCTGCCGATGAGGGTGATGTTGTTGAGGATTTCTGGGGTCAGCTGGGCCAGATCGGGGCCAGCTCACCATCCTCGACGGAGAGCACTGGTGGAGCGGGCTCGGGCTTGGTCTCCTTGGCGTCGACAACGGGAGCGGCCGAAGTCTCCTTCTCCTTTGAGGGAGTGGAAGTCATGGTGAGTGGTTGAGGTGGAAGATGGGATTGACAGACGAGCAAGTGATGTTGGAGGGAGCAGCAACAAGCGTTGGCTGGAATGGCGACGCGCAAGCAGGATCCGCCCACGTGGCAATTCAAATGCTCGATGACCTCACCAAATGCACATTACAAATTGGGGCACAGATTACAAAGTCGCAGTCTCATTCAGCAGATGCATCAAGATGCAGCAGTTTTCTACAGAGCAGCCAGGACGCCTAGAGCTCCCCCTTGGCCTTGCCCACAACCTGCTGGCTCTCCTCAAAGAGGTCGTTCTTGATCTCCTCAGCCTTCTGGGAGACAAACGCGCTCAGAATGTTGAACTTAACCTTGATCTCGTCGAGCTTGGTGGGGGCAAGCGAGGGCGATGCGAGGAGGTTGGAAAGGCTGCCGGTCAGTAACAGTCATGGCGCGGTGACTCACCGGGTCTGCTCCTTGGCGAGCCAGGCGTCGCCCTTGGCCTTGATGCGCTCCATAGCCTTGACGTAGTACGCAGCGGCGGTGCGGAGACGCGCGTCGACGTCGGTCGACTGGGCGGTCACGTACGCCTTGGCGTTGTTGTACACCTCCTCACGGCTGGGGAGCTCAGCCCAGTATCTCTGGGCGAGGACGTCGAGCTCGTGGATCTTGCCCGCGAGGTCGTTCAGGAGGCCCGAAGGGGTGCGATGGGTGCCGCAGTGCTCGTTGAGGAACTGGTGTCAGCTAGTTCAAGCAGCTCAGCTTACCTCAACGAACTGCTGCTCGCTGCGGCCCGAGGAGTACGCGACGGGCTCCTTGGAGCCCTTGGGGAAGAACTTGATGGTGGGGAACGAGCGGACCTCGTAGCGCTGGGCGATGGGCTTGTTGGACATGTCGTCGGCGTTGACCTGCGCGACGATGACGTCGGGCTCGGCGGCGAACGCGAGGGCGACCTTCTCGTACGCGGGCTTCATGTTCTTGCAGTGACCGCACCAGGGGGCAGTGAAGGCGACGAGGACGTTCTTCGAGCCGTCGACGACGTCATCAAAGTTGCGCCCGTCGAGGACCTGAGCAGCGGGAGGGGGAGGGGGCTTGATGTTCGACTTGACACCCGAGTTCTCCTGGACGAAGGCGACGAGCGAGTCGAGGTCGCGGCCCGAGTTGTACTCCTCGGGCTCGACCGAGCCAGCCGGGAACCACTTGAGGGCTGGCGTCAGCTCGAGTAGAAACGACACCGTAGCTGGCAACGTACTAGGGTAGCCCTTGACCTCGAAGCGCGAGCCGAGCTCGCGGCCGACACCGTCCGCGTCGGTCTTGGCGATGATCACCTTGTCAGTGTCGAAGGCATCGGCGAGCTGCTCGTAGACGGGGGCGACTGCGCGTAAGTGGGATAGGCAGAGGTGCACTCACGGTTCTTGCAGTGGCCGCACCAGCTGCTTGGTCAGCAAGGAAGGGTGGTTAGGTTAGTACGTACGGAGCGAAGCTGGGCGTCAGTACACATTCCTCAGTGGTATGGCAGTCATGAGTACTCACAACTCAACAAGGGCGGGCTTGTCCTTGCCAATGAGCTAGATGTCAGCTCAACAAGGACGACTTGGAAGCTCAAGTGCTGAGGTGAACGAGCAAGGTGGAGGTCGACACCCTGTCACGGTTCGTGGGAAGGAAGGAAGCGACATACCTTGTCAAAGTTCTTGGAGTCGAGCTCGACCACGTTGGACGCGGTGACGAGGGCGGCAAGACCCAAGAGGGCAGCTGGGATCTTGAACGAGAGCCTCATGATGAGATGGGAAGAGTGTAAAAGGACTGGCAACCCCGGCGATGCGATGAGAGTGATTTCGGGTTCGGTGACGTGGCGACGGCAGATGGCAGGATCCAGGGCAACGCCCACCTCAGCGACGCGTCACACTTCCATCCGCATCTCCGACTTCCGTCGCCGCCGCCACTCGCGAAATCTTGGTTTCATCTACATGACAGCATTGCTGACACAATACCGACCCCAAGCATCGCTTCAAGAGATTAAACACGTGCATTGACCCAGGCGACGACCTAGTCCCCGTTGTGCGAGGGATTAACAGAAATGATACAACAGGCAGTGGAGGCTCTCAGAGCCAGCTAAGCGTACAAGAGGTGGCAGGGATAATTACACCTTGACCGCCTCGAGGCGCTCGGCAAGGTCGTCATCGAGACGAGGAACCGGCTTGCGGCGGGCACGCTTGGGGGCGTTCGGGGACAGCGGAACGATGCGCTCAGCGCCAGGAGTGAGAGGGATCTGGGCGGGACGGGGAGACGACTTGGGGGTGGGGTCGACGTCAAGGGGCGGGATCTCGTCGACAGACTCGCCAGCAATCATGATGACACCACGCTCGGCCGAGAGCGAGATGGGCGTCGTGGGCGTGGCTGGTGGGCTCACGGACTTGACCGACTGGGCGCTGCTGGGCGGCGAGTAGCTCGAGCGAGAACCGTGCGAGGCATGCGATGGGACGCGGGGCGTCGAGGGCACGGAGACGGGTGGGGATGGGGCGACCGAGGCGTAGATGAGCCCCGAAGGACGGGGGTAGTGGCTCGTCTGGTTCGCCAGCTGCGTCGGCCGAGGTGGGAGGGGCGGGGCTCCGTCACTCGAGAGGCGCTTGAAGCCCGCAAAGGTGCGAGGGCGCAGCCACGAGTAGTGTGCGTCCGGCGAGGTAGGCTGGAACGAGGCCGTAGAAGGCGTTGGGCTCGGGAGTGAATTGGAAGGAGAAGGGCGGCCGCCGGGGCCTGGGAAAGTGGGAGCTGGAGCGCGTCAGTAACGGTGGTCACATGTCACACGCGTTAAGTCGGTGCGTTACGGCCTGACGTACGAGTGTAGACTCCACTGGCACTCTTGCGCGGGGGACGCTGGTCGCGGATCTTGAGGGGGTCGCGGTGGTCGTCGTAGCTCGCCCGCTTGTGGTGAGTCGCCCGAGTGGGGTGCTCGTAGCTCAGCTGGCGCTGTGGTCCGGCGCGGAAGCTGATAACCTCCTCGGCGGGCTCGGCGGTGTGGCCAAAGTCCGACATCGGTGGCGCCACCTCGAGCACGTAGGGACGTTCGGGCGAGTTACGGCCAGAGGCCATGGGAGAGGAGGAAGAGGAGGAGGAAGACGTCTTGGTGTAAGGCGAAGAGGCGCTGCGGAGATGGCTGCGCGGGGGAACGGCGGGTGCACCTGCCATGTTGCGAGACATGATGGTGGAGGATGGGCGACGGAACTGGTGGAAGAGTAAGCGAGTCGTCCCTTTTAGCGATGTTGGGATAGCGAGTAAGAGTGATGGAATGAATGGGAACGAGGGATGCGTGGGGGCAAGGTCGTGTGGGATGAGGAGGGGTCTGCGTGTGCTGTGTGCGACTGCGGGCGCGGGCAAACAAGTTATGTGTGGAGGTGGTTGTTGTGATGACGTCTGTAGTGGAGAGATTGTGCTCCACAGGAAGATTAAGATTGTGTGTGTTGATGTGGAGTGGGAAGAGGAAGATGGAGATGGAGATGCAAGGAGCAGAGGGGGTGATGGCGAGTGCTAAGACAGCAGCAGTAGGCTAGGTGTAGCGAGTAGCGTAGCGATGAGACCATCACTCGTTGGGGGGCATGGGGGGGGGGAACTTTGACGGTGGTGGCGGACTAGATGATATTGAATAACGCCTCTTTGCAGGGAGCAGGACTATCAAGGGTCTAGGTCACTGCCAGTTGCGGGGTCACCCAAGGCCAAAAGCCAAGGTAGCCAGGCCAAAGCCCTCGGGGGCGCACGCGGGGAAGGACGGCGTGGGATGGGCGTGGCACCCGTGCACAAGAGGGCGCAGCGCCCCCCGCGCAAGCCGCATAGGCTCCGAAGGATAGCTTAATCGGCAGGGATGCGCAGGGAGAAGGATTTTCGTCGTTTCCCTGCCACCCCTAAAATTCCACCCCTGGCCATTCTCTTTGCGGCATCCAAGCAGCTTGTGCTTGTCCTCGACCCCCACCCACCCCCGCCCGCTGTGCCTCAAAGAACCTCGCCAAACCCTCTTTCACTCTCTTTCTCCAGATCCCCGGCCACAGCGAGGCAAAGCAGGCCCCCTCGCCCTTGTCCAAAGAGTCCCGCTCGTTCCAGGCATCCAGTTCAATGCTTGCCGCAGAGCCCCGTGCCTGGCCCCATACTCTTTTGCCAGTACCCCATTCTCAATCTGGAGCGGACATGACCAGATGCCGATGCCCGCAAACGACAACACCGAGACGAAACTCAACATAAAACACGACACTTACGTTGCTGTGCGCGGGAACATGCGCTCCCGAGATGTACGCATCAAGCGACATGCTCATGCACCGGATTGTAGACTGCCCGCAGTCGTCGGTGCGGAAGTGGACCGAGGGCCTCGAAAAGTACTCAGTGTTGTTCAGGTCGTAGTCGAGGACACGGCCGAGGGTGGGCGCAGCCGCGCCAGGCGGGAGCGACATGACAGCTTCGGGCGACATGTTGCGGCGACCAGTGTTCTTTGTACGCGGAGTGCCGATGGGGTGGGTGCCGGGGACAGTGCGCTCAGTCTTGTTCGTGGTGGCAAAGTTGGACGCCCAGCGTTCAATGATGCGCTTGGAGAAGGAGCGGGACGCGCGACGGTTCCGGGGTTTTTGAGGGCGAGTGGACGAAGGAGACTTGCTGTCGAGCCAGTCGGTCAGCACTGGTGCAAACCAAGATGTGGGACGGTCGTGGATCGAAGCCCGAGACCGCGCCTTCTTATTAGGGCGCGAAAGTGGGAGGAAGCCCATTTTGGTGACCCGTCGGGGAGGATCGATGCCGGGACTTAGCGCGTGGTCGGCAGCGGAGCCGGGGCGCGGGGCGGTCTGGAATGAACTCGGGACGACTTGGCTGCGTGGCTGAGGATCGCGGCGTCAGATCTTGTCAAACTCTCCGTCTGCGTGGTGGCGCGAACCGGTGGAGCTTGCAGCTTGCAGCTTGGTTGTAGAGCTGGCTGCGTGGTCGATCGTAATGCGCTCAGCGCCAGCAGACCGGACCCTAGGCTGGAGAATGCCGGGAGAAAGAGAGGGGCGGGAGAAGAGCGCTGCCGGAGCTGTCTCGGAAATTGAATGCGAATGCGGCAAGGGACGCCAGCACTGTCGCTGACAGTGACGTCCGTTGATCAGAGAGTGGTGGTGGTGGATGAAGAGATCGCGAGCGTCGCACTGACAGCCAACCTTTAAAGAACGCGCTTCGACCTCTTTCCGTTCACAACTTGGCAACCAAAATATCCTGGAGTGCACCACCTGGCACGGCTGGCACCTGGGCACCGGGCACCTGGGCACCTGGCACATAATGATCCTAGCTCCTGGACGAGCAATAACGGGCTCACCGGGGAACCAACCACGCGCCAGTATGCCGTTATAAACATTGCGGGTGCGTTTCTAAGCCGTGTGGGGAACGCACATTCGCGCGTGCCCACCAATGCGACCGGTCCCGACCGTCTCGGGCGCGTGTTAAATGGTGTGAGACACGCACTGTTGCACTAGCAGACGAAGCATGCAAAAGCGCGGCGAAGGAGGAGGCGTAATGAGCATCGGAAGACGGGGCTGATTCTGAAGTCTGGCCACCCTTTTGGCAGGGTGGAGGCGTGACCCCGGAATTTGGCTCCGTTCTGCTCCACAGAGTGTCCTGCACATGCTGCACCCAAGCTCGTGTGAGCACCCGCAGCCCACCGGGACGGCGTGGCGCCTTGCCGTCCTCCCTCCGTGCTGACGAAAGCACACTCCCTCCTCGAGGCTCGCTCGAGGCCACGAGCTGCTACATCAGTCTCCTAGGGTGTACAGACTCCAGCGGCGTTCCTCACTGCCCAACCCTTGATTTTTGCTCCGCGTCCTGAGGCCCGTGTGCCGTGGCTGTGTGCTACGTGTGCGTGCCGATCGCGACGAGAGGATGTGCTTGGTGCAGAGTCAGAAGTCTGCATGCTGCATGTATGCGACGCAGCCACGCCGTCACCCACACCGTCACGACTGGGGATCTGGGGAAGCGAAGCGAACGAGTGGAGTCTCCACACGTTCCCGCCGATCAAGTGCCTTGGACCGCGCTCCACGGTTGGCAGGCTGAGCTGGGCTGTGTGATCTGTATCGTATATCCCAGGACCGCATTGGACGCGAACAGCATAGGCGCGGGTTAGTAACGGAGTTCTGGCTGTTGCTAGAATAGAAAGGTTAACCTTGCTTTTAGTTTAGAAGGACATAATGAAAGGGTGTGGACTAACGGCGTATGCTACGAAGTCCGTTACTCGGAAAGCCTAACTCAGTCTGTGAATGGTGCGTTGAAGCATCAAGACGGCCCAAAACAGCTTGCATCTCGGATGCATGAAATGGAAGGGGTAACGCGGGATCGGTGAGGGAGTTGGAGGCGTCGGTCGTCGATCGCGTCTTGATCGCGGTGGGCGCTGCTTGCTGGGTTGTGTGAAGCGCGCGCTCTCGTCATGCGACACAGCTGTCTGTAAGCCTGACCCGGCTTTATTGCCCTCGAGCTTGCTAGCTTGAGCGGCGACCTCCGGCCGCCACAGCGAGAGGTAGATGGAGATGTGGACGGGATGTCAACTTCACACGCTCTGGGTGGTGTTTGCGGGACCTAGTTGCTCCGCAGGCACACCGAATGTGGAGGTGTTGACTTTCCTTCAACCAATGACGCCTCTCCCAACATCTCTCAACCTCCACTTCACACACCTCTACAATCCCGACAACCGCCACAACCTCAGCAATCCTCTCAACCTCATCTCGGGAAGCGCTCGCCATGACGCGCTTTCCCCCGCCCGTGACATTCAGAAGCAGCGAAAAGGTCGGCGGCATCGCCCTCGCGCCCATCGCCGAGTTCCTCACGCACCTCCGCGACGCGCCGCACCTCATCACGCTCGCGGACATCCTCGAGCGCTACCGCACGCCCAAGAGCTACCACCGCTTCGACTTTCGCATCGTCAACAGCTCCGAGCTCCCACCCAGCCCGCGGCGGGTGGAGGACGACGAGGACCTGCGCAAGCTGTGGGAGCGGGAGCGGGGGAGCCCGATCATCGTGGATGATGAGGGCGCGGGTGGAGGCGGGGGTGCCCAGTCGCGCCAGGTGGGTCCAAAGGACGGACCGGGAGACGGTAAAGGCGCTGCAGATGGAACTGGAGGCGCACCGGCGCCGCCCGCGACGACCTTCCCTCAAGCAACGGTGAACGCTGCCATCGACGCGCCGTCGCAGGGTGCTGTCCCCGCCCAACAAGACGCGTCTCAACCTTCATCCGGCTCTGGCGACGCGGCAGCTGCTTCAGTGCGTAGCGATGCGGATGCGTGCTCACTCCAGCTCACTGTACCTGACGACTCCGAGTCGTCCGCTCGAGAAGCGGTGCCCTCGTCAGCACCGAGCGGCGCCCTTCCCTCCGACGCCCACCCACCAAGTCGCCCGACACCCCCTTCCGCACCTTCTCCGCCTACCTCTGCACTCCTGCCCACAGTCGGCGGCACACTGTTTGACGAGGCCTCTGCCATTACGCCTGATCCTCCGCTTGATGGGCGGGATGGGTCGACAGCAAATGGGACTGGTGGCGGTTCGATCGCTAAGCAGCCCGAAGGTGATGGACCAACAGCCGCCAGCAGCAACGTCTCAACCTCCCTCCCCTCCGTCCCTCTTATCCTCAACGGTGTGACCACCTCCCTCGGCAATGCGTCAGCCTCGCTCGCCCTCCTCTCACCACCTCCCAGCACCGCGAACACGCTATCCCTGATACCGGATACGCAGCTGGCCAGCCAAGTCGCCGCCGCCATCGCCTCCTCCCCTGCTCAGCGCCAAGGAGATCAGTCCACAGCGAACGAGGTTGCAGCCGACGGCCCACCCGAGGACGACCAGGCCGAGTCGCGGTCTCCCTCCCCGTTCACCCCGGCCTACCCACCCCCACCAAGCGGCGGTGCCCACTGCGTGCGTGAGCTGCGAGTGGATCTCCGCACACTCGACGTTGCCGCAATCTTCGAGCTCGAGGTCTGGCGCCGTGACCTGTTGAATCTCGAGCCCCTCGACAGGATCGTACCCGACTCGAAGTGGTACAAGGCTCAGCCGCCTCCGAAGAAGAAGCGCCAGCGGCCACCGAAGGCGAAGGTTGCCGCCGATGGGGCCCAAGGTCCTGTCGAAGGCGGGCCGGAGCTCGTGTCGTCGTCACCGTCGCGCTCGCATTCGCCCGGCGACAATCTTCCCGACGCCTTTGACGACAATGCCGAAGTAGACCCGGACTTTGAGCCCCCAAAGATTCGAGGCCAAACGGCAAGACGATCACGCGGACGGGGACGAGGGCGTGGGCGTGGCAGGGGCCGAGGAGGGGCGTCACTCGGGTCACAGCCTCCATCTGACGCTGCAGCTGGGGTGGAGACGATGATGTCCGAGTCGACTGACGTCAATGGTCTCGACGCGCCCGGCCCGTCGACCCAGCCCCGACCACGAGGAAGGCCGCGCGGCCGCCCGCGTGGCAGTCGCTCTTCGCTCAGCACCCGTCCCGCCAGCGATCTTGAGATGGATCCCGGGTCGCTCATGACCGAGGAGTGGGCGGTCTTCGACGACTCCCAGAATGCCACTGTCCCATCAATAGGACCAACCCCTCGCTCCAGGGGGCGTCCTCGAGGACGGCCGCGTGGGAGCAGAGCGCGTCCGTCGGTTGGTGCGCGTACACCAGGACAGGAGCACGCGCATACGCCGGTGGCCGACGTATCTCTTGACGTACATGGCACCTCGACACTGCCACCACCTGGTGGCCATCCTCGCGGCCGTGCTCGTCGAAGGGTTCGGGGTGGTCTCCGTGCTCTGGCTCCTCGACCCACGGTCGACGAGAGCGCTGGGGGCGGCATTGCGCTCGACTTCTACGCACAAGGTCTGCGGTTGGCGCAGAGTCCCATCACCGTCGCCTCGACCCCTGGCGCCGCAGCCCTCCACAGCCACTACTCGACCGGCGACGAGATGGAGCGGCGCGACTCGGCAGCATCGTTCGCCACTGCCTTTGAGGACCCTCTTCCAGACGCCATGGACGTAGACGTCGACATCGACGTCGACGAGCCCGTCGGCTCTACGCCTGGACCCTCTCACTCTCGCGGCGCGCCGCCTTCAGGAAACCGCGCCGACTCGCCCATCCTCATCGACACGTCGTCCGCCAGCCCGGACCGCTCGCCCTTCGGCAAGCGGCGGTGGGAGGACATCGAGTCCACACCGTCGCGTGACATCTTCGCCGAATCGCTGTTCTCCTCGCCCGAGCCCGAGCCGGTGGAGGCGCCGTGGAAGACGTTCAAGTTCACACCTTGCAACCCCCGGCAGCTCATAGACTGCATCGAGATACCCGTCCTACGGGGACGTCCTCTGCCCGCCCCTGTACCTGCACCAGTCGAGCGCGCTCCGAGCGTGGAAGCGCTACATCCCGTTGCCAAGCCTCCAACTGCACGTCGTACAAGGACTCCCGCCTCGGTTGTGGGACGCGGCCCACGCTGCTCTGTCCGTCGCACACAGACGCCCGACGTCGGCATGGACGTAGCACCGTCCGCCGAGCCAGAGCCCGAGGCGGTCGCCTCCTCGTCCCGCGCCCGTCCTCGCACCACAAGCTTCATCCACCTCTCCACGTCCCCTGAACCCAACGTTGCACCGCAGCATGGAACCTCCGTCACCCCGGCGCAAGTCCTCGAGTGGCTGCATCAGCCACGGGAACGGGAGGCCACCGACCTGGCCTCCGACAGCTCCGACGGCCGTTTCGCCGACGCAGAGGAGGAGTGGGGCGACTTCCGGGGCCTGTAGCGGTGCAGCGACGCGAGTTTCATGTGTGGCCCCTGTACAGTAAGCTGTGAACATGTATGCACCGAATGTTCCTCCGCGAGCGCCTCAGCCATCGAGCAATTCGAGCCCTCCCCCCGCCCTTGCATTCAATTGATGCGCGCCCGTCGACGGCGCCACTGATCTGCAGCGCGACAATTGACTCCACGCCCCGTGGGTCGTCGACAAACACACACGGCGCCGCCCTGCCTCTCGTCGTCATCTAGAAGCCCGTACGGCCCCCCACCAGACCCCACCACTAGCAAGTGCGCCTGATTTATCTCCCCTCCGCTGCACGTGCCCGAGTCTGCTGTCCGCGACTTGTTGACATCGTACGCGACGTGTGGACATCGTCGGTCCCTGGCCCCACAGATCGCCCACCCCCCCACCCCTGCAAAGGCATTCACGTTCCCCACCTGCCGCCCACCATGGCCCCTCACCCACCCGCCCACGCCTCCAGACCCCTCCAGACCCTCGACAGATCCAATCCCCCAGAAATCCGCCCAGATCCAAGCCGCAATCCACACGCCTCACCCGCAGCCACTCGCAGCCCCACTCCACTCGCCACCCTGCGCAAGCTCCACTCAGTCACAGTTCACCCGCCCCCCCGGCGTTACTCAGAGTCTTAATGCACGTCCACCCTCCACCCAGCGTTGCTCAAGCCTTACTGCGTCCACCCTCTCCCACATCGCGAAGCGGTCAAGGGGAGGACCCCGTGGGAGAGCGCGTTTGCCAAGCCCCCGTCAGACGGACTGGGCAGCGGTTACATGTCCACTCGGACGCGAAGATAAGCCGATCCGACGCCACGCCCTAGAACAACACATGTCCAGAACGATCGTCGAAAGGGCGCCGCAACATGTCCCACTCGGCCATACGCTACCTGTCCAGAGTAACCTCTACCTCGAGGTTAAGCCCCAGATGCGGCCACGCACGACCTTGCTATCCGCATGGCGCCACAGCTAAATGCAAGTACAGTCACATGCGACCAAGCCTCTCTGCCATCAGCGGGGCCCGCCTCCCTGGGAATCCCGGCACGGTGACGGCCAGTACTCCAGAGGAATCTCACATGATTCCAGAGCTGAACATGAGGAGCCACACCGAACCCTACGCCGACAATACTGCCCCCGAACGATGGTGTTTCGACAGAGCCGCAGATAACCTACGGCCGGGGCTGACATACAATGAGGGCGGCAGAGCGGCGGTGCCACACTCAGTCGTCATCCTCTGCTTCCTGGTCCAGGCACGCCCTGCGGCTCGAACCTCCCCTTCCGCACCCCGCGCCTCGACCAGGTGTACGGCTTCCGCTCTCGCACCCTTCGCAGCGTGACTTCCGCGCGGCATCTCGGGCCCTTGAGCGCTCCGAGTCCACGTGTTGAATAATGTCGCGGACGAGGCTGGCTATAGTAGTTGCACGTCGTAGCACGCGGAGGGCAGGGTGGCCGAGCCAAGCAAGCGCTTCGTTGTTGCCGAGCCCCACCGAGCTAGGCACCGCTCAGTGGCGGAAAGCTAGTCGCGGGCGCACGTACGCAAGGTCGAGGCACTGTGGCCAGTAGGGTGCACGGCCACTTGGGACCGCCTGGATTGTCGAGGTCTGTTCGTGGCCATGCTGGCGAGAGGGCGCTCTGGCCAGATGGGACGCTCCGGCGACCTGCAGACGGTCTTGCGAGCCGGCAGAGCCGTGCAGAAGCCCGCTCCGCGGGGCGTCGAGGAGGGCCAGTGCGGCCAGACCCCTGGCCCCCGCCCAGATTGCTGAGTACCTGACCCAGCGTGCTCATGAAGTACGACACCAGCGCGTACGACACCGCCGAGTGGGTGGTAGCCAGTCGGATTCCAGCGCCATCTTAGCGCCATCTCGCCCCCACCCACAGGACCAGTGGATCGCCGGATCGCCAGATCGCCAGATCGACAATCCCCCCACCCAGTCGAGATTGATGAGACGCATATGAGATATGTATGAGATCCACAGACACAAGCATGCATAGTGGATTGACGGCATCGTCGCGTGATGATGCAGTAATGGCGCAGATCTCATAAGCATGAATCGCCGGCGAGACCCGAGAAGAATATTCGTGGCGAGCCTGGAACAGCGGCGCACGGACCGAGGCAGAACGGGCCGAGGCACGCGGCACCGAGGTTGTGGCCCCCACCCAACGTCCGTGGGATGCGCAGAACACTGGGCGTGTTGTGACGCAGCCTGCAGGGCGTCGGTGCCGTGCCTTGTCCAGGAGATGAATAGAGTTGGACACAATGGCAATTGGAAGCTTCGCCCTGCGACTCCTTGCGTCTCCCTCGCGCAACAATAGCCGGCACGCACGAGTGTCGACGGCGCAGATGCTCCCAGCCACTCAGCCCCCACCCTCGGCGCCTCGCCGCCGGACGCGCCTGCCCTCGCCCCATTTCGCAATGTCCAGCACCCCATACCCTGCGCGTGCTTCCTGCGGCGCACCGACCCTCGATCCACTGAATGCCAACACATGGGCGATTGCCATTCACGCGCCCATTGAGGTGTGTCACCGCCGCCACAGTGCTCTTTGTG
>JAMALN010000908.1:0-15280 GCA_023630115.1 Cutaneotrichosporon sp. PK4640 | reverse complement strand
GAGTTGCCAGGCAAGTCTCGAAGAAACCAGCCAGGCCTTCTTCTGCATCGCTGCAGAACACGGCGGGGATCGACACAACATCCTCGCCCTCCCGGGCAGTTTCAGATCGTCCGCACGGCGAGCACAGCCCGCCCGGCAGGGGGCTGCCCGGCAATGTGCCTCGCGCGAAGGAATGTGACGGTGCGCCTCCCGGTGAATGCGCGGGATGCGGCGTCGTACGCAAAGCCACTGCTATCAGAGTTTGGGTGAAAACTGTGAAATCTCTGTCACGACGAGCACCAGCTGGTCACAATCTCCGACGGCAGTGCGGTCGGGTGGGGGCAGGTACGGCGTGGGTGCTAAGGCGAGCGGGTGTGGGCGGCACGGGGCGGTGATCTGCTGGTCCGCACAATGGTCCGCAGGGTGGCGTGAAAGGTGGACTGCCCTGGCTGGTCCAGTGTGGTCAGTGCAGGGTGGTGGTGCCTGCTGCGTGCTTCCAGCAGTTCATCTCACTCTCTATGGACATGTCAACGCGCGCCGCGCTTCTCATTGTCAAACTCTGCTTCGAGGTGCGCCTTGAGCGCGGGCATGTTGGCCGCCGCGACGCCACACTTAAAGCACGTGAGTGGCTCGCGAAGGAGTGCATCCTTGGCAGGGAGGGCCTGGAGTCAGCACCGCCATGAGAGCAGCGCCACGGGGAGACGCACATCAGCGCGCTCGTGTGCCACGCCAGCGTCGATCCAGCCGCGCACTTGGCGCAGGCTAACGAAAAAGCCGAGGTCGGGCCGGAACGAGTTGTAATGCTTCTTCGTCTTGAGGGAGGGGTGGCACAGATCGTCCGACATGACATGGAGGTGTAGGTGGCTGCGTGAGCTAGTGGCGCGCGGCGATTGCGAGGAGGCGAGGAGGCGGGCAGCGGGGATGGAGCGGGGGCACGGTGGACTCACTGCATCGACGGCACGGCGTGGAAGCCCATGTTGACGCCCCACGCAACGCCCGTCGACTTGACCATCTCGTCCTTGACCATCTCCTCGACCTCGGCCGCCGCCTCCTCGAGGGCGTCGAGCACTTCGCGCGGCGCCTTGCTGCGCAGCAGGCTGGCAAGGCTGTCCAGATCATGCTCGCTCAGCCCCTGCGCCGGCAGCCGCGGCATCACGAGCACGTGGTAGCTCGCCTTGGGATACTTGTCGAAGATGGCGATGGTCCCCGGCGTCTCGAGGAGCAGCGTCGAAGGGGGCAGCGAGGCGCTGGGGCGCGGAAGGCGTGCCATGTCGCGCAGTGCCGCGAGCGCCATGGCGGAGGGGGCGGGGCCTGGTCAGGCTGGAGAGGAGAAGCAGGGGCCGACTCGGGAGGCGTGCGAGGCTTCCCGGCCGGTGCAAGGACGAGTGGGTGAGGTGGACGATCTGAAACCGATGACGAGTGGGCAACACCGGTCGGCCGATAAGCGCAGTTATCTCAACCCACCGTGGGAGACCTGCTGGCGGCCAGCCACCACCATCCTCCAACTTGCCGCCATCCACGCACGTCCGCCACTTTCGCCCCCGTTATGCCAGCGATCGATAGTAAATGACGCATGAGCGCTCCACCCACATGCATTGCCAACTCGTCATAGCCATGCCGCGAGGCGAAACGTCTGCCGCGCACCTCAGCTGCAGCCGGCCAGACGAGGCACCAACGCCTGCAGGGTTCAGCCCCTGAGCCGGCCCAGATCCGATCTTTGTCTCCGAAACTTCTCTGGCCACCCCGCGGATCATGCTGCTTCCGGATCGGCGCCGTAGATCTGGCGCGGCGCCACACCGCCAGATCGCCGCCACACGCTTGACGTCGCTCGGCCGGCGGGCGCGACGAGCGCGGCGAGAGCGAGCGTCAGCGGCGTGGGTGCCGCTCCAACGTGGGAGCGGCGGTTGGGCAGCACCGGCCCGTACTTCGGCGCCGGGATGGCGCTTGAGCGCCGGCGCGGGCGGGAGTGCGGCGCTGCGGGGCGCAGTGCCCGCCAATTGATCGCTCCGCAGAATACGCGTTCTGCCGCCATGGCGTGCGGAATAGCGTGCGGCGGGTGCGGATCAACCTCGACCTCCGAAACTGCGAGTAGTCGACTAGTCGTGCGGACGACTGGGACCGCAGGAACGTGGCGGTGGCGGGAGAATGGGCCCTGGGCGCCACGACACGCGCCACGCCACACGCCACGACACGCGCCACGACACGGCTCGGGCATGCGAGCCTTGGCCCGGCTCGTAGGATGATCCTCGGCTGTTCATCTCGGCATGCGCAGCTTCCTTTCTCCGTCCACGGCGTCAGCTGGACGGTTGTTGTCCACTGTGGGACCGCTGCACCGCTCTCGGGCATGGGACAGGGGAGGTTGGTTCCATTCCAATGTTCATGCAGCAATTGATCTTGTCCAGCAAGCTTTAGGCGTTCCGACGCCACCGCTCGGGCAGGGCCTTGAGTCCTTCTGATGCATGGACGCCACACGCTGCTCGGGCAGAGGGCGCGGGGGTAGCATGCGACGACTGAGAGTAGGCAAACGTTTTAGCAGTTGAACCATATTGCGCCCTGTGCCGGTACTCCGAAACGTCAGCGCCCCCCGGGTCTCCGATAATCGTCGCCGCGCAGACGGCGTGGGTCACTTGCATTGATCTGGCGTTAACGTTTGGGGTCTCTCTGCAACGGGGACCATGTGCTCGGACAATGTGTGGGCCCCCAACGCTATAACCCCCGATCCTCGCCTCCGATGCTATTGAGACGCCGGCACGGGCTGCCGTGGAATGCGGCGCTGCATCCCCCGCACAAGCCATCTCCAGCAGGTGCCTAGCATCCGAGGACCGCGATCTGTGCCGAAGCGAGCGGCTGAACTCTATCTCAGCCTCTCGCCATGTACCATTGTCCCGGAAACGGCTGCGCTCGATCAACATCGCGCCGGACAGTCGACATGGGATCTCGCTTCTCGCCATGTACCCCCATTCCGTATTCCGGAAACGGCAGCGCCTCGATAAACTACAACCGCACGGGCAAACGACGGGCAAACGACAGGGCCCATTGAGATAACATTTGGGGTCGCCGCATCCGACATTAACCCGCCCGCCCCAAGAGCCATTATCAGTTGAGCCTGCGTTCCCCAAACGGCAGGTAGCGTGCGAATGGCACTGCCACAGCATCACCGACGCATCATCGAGCTGCGTCGCTTGTCTCTCATCGCTGCGGATCATGGTGTGTTGATGCTGTTTATTACAAATATCCAGAGGCATGAAGGTCCCCGCGAAGGAATGACAGGGGGCTGACGTGGCCATTCCGCTGCCACATCTCGCCACCCCCCTGGTGGCATGTGGCGCCGTCGCCACCGTCGCGTGATTGACGCCCTGTCTTACAATAAGTAACTTCTCTTCCCCCACTTTTCCCACCAGATATGGTGGCCGTCGGACGGACAGACCTCTCTCACTCACTCGCGCTGACGCTCTGACCCTCTGCACTCTGGCTTGAGACGGCAGGACCGCAGATGGAACGGCACGGTCGCCCGAACCTCCGTCGAACGAGCAAGAAGGCCCGTCGTAGGTCACGAGCCCGTCAGCCGCGGCAGTGAGTCCGCCCCATACCGAGCTTAGAGGCACTGCTACGCGAGTGTGACGCCGAGGGGAACGATCGTGATGCCGTACACCGAATTCCATGAGGCTAGCGGCGACGTCGCAGATCGCGCCATGTGAGGCAGCAGTCTCATCGCCTTATTCCTCCTTCAGAGTCTCGAACATGTGCCAGAGTGTGGGACACACATGCCAGCCTCAACGTGACTCATCGGCCTTGGCCTCCCGGACGTTGGATACCGACCTAACGGCCGCGGCCCCGCTGGCCCCATCCTTCCCCGCATTCACGAGGTCCGATGAACCGATCGAGAGGTCGTATGCGACTAAATCTCCATTCACGCTGCTAGACCAGGGGCCACAGAGAAGGTACCTTCTTCGACGGAGATCGGGGCGGCGCTTACTGCCCTGCTCTCGCCGTCGCGATCGAGCAACCTGCCGCCGGCTGTGGCGGCACATGTCTCAAGACCCGCCCAATCCTGCTGCAACAATTCACTCCATTGACAAGTAGCCGTAGGCATTCTGATAAGCGCATGGCGTCAGTCCCCTGCCAGATCCCGACTGAATGCGCTGTGAATGGGATGCTTAACTGAATTTATTCCGGCCGGCCGCCGGTGCCCACATTCTGGCGGTCGAGTGTTGGTTTGACGCAGTGGTCTTGCGTCAGCTCAGATCCCGCTCACCGATTACTGAATGGATGTCTTTCTGATTCTGCCCCCAGCCGTCTAGACTGGCGACTCCGGGACAATCACTGGACTGTCTCGCACCGAAGGTTCCGCAGCGCAATGCACTTTGAATGAATGTCGCAGGTCTAGCTTCGCCATTCGGCTCGAGTAAAAGCCGAGGGAGGTGTGACGGGGCAGCAGGACGGGGCAGCAACATGTACAGAATGTGCATCGAGCAGCAGGCTGGAGCAGCTTCTTCCCGTCGTCCATGTACGCCAGTGTCGGGCGCGTAGCTGTGTTTCCGCCTCCTCCGCTTCACCCAGGCCGCCAGGCAAGCGTACACTGACTCGCTCTAACCCCCTGTAGCTGCATGCCCACAACCCAAGCGAGGCAGGCCGAGAACAACGGCCCAACGAGGCTTGACCGCCGTTCTCGAACAGGTTACGCGCCACACGCTGATACACGAAACGCGCCAGAATGATCTGCAAACGCCCCCGACCCCGCGTGCATGCACTGACAGAGACCGCGGCGGATGCGTCGACCCCACTGTGGCGTCGGCTCAACTGTATCGGGTTGGGAGGCGTGGCACGAGGTGCCACGCTCGCGACGCGCAGGTCACATGCAGCCACTGTTCCGCCACTTTGCTGATCTGGCGATCTCCCACGCCCGGCCGCGAATCTCACGTAAATACGCGGCCTGGCCTTCGGTCTTCCACTACCGCACCTCGCCACCGTCAGAACTTGCTCCTCCCCTCGCTTTCCGACGACAGAGCTTATCCTCTACCTCATTCCTCGACAGGACCATGCCCCCTCGCCGTCGCCTCCTGTGCCGCACTCTAGCACTGCGGCCTCACTTCTTTTGGCATGCATGCACAAGGATATCCCGGGCCGGAAGTTCTTCACTGGCGTTGAGGGCATCATTATCTGGAACGCCAGCCTCTCGGGGACCTTCCTTGCCTTGTGGGCCTCGATGGAGCCGGTATCGTCCTGGGGCGGGCGCAATAGACTGGCGCGGGTTGAGCGTTTACGTCCGCTGCTGAATTATTGGCCTGGGCGAGGGGGTCCCGACCCGTCGCGCAAGAACCCCCGGCGAGCGATCGCGAATCGTGCCCGCTGGAGGTGTCGAGTTCATCTCGCCCCTCCCGCGGCGCAAGACACGAACCCTTCTGTCGTCGGGACCATCGTGGCGGCGGAGAACGTTCACGTGTGTTTGTGGCGCCACCGCTTGGGGAGTAGCAGCAGCCGGACTTGGTGCCGATACCACCATCAGAGGGTGCACTGCAAGACCTGACGTGCGCCTCGCTCCCAGCTGCAGCTGGAGCGTGGGTGACCTGCGATCAGCTGGGGCCGAAGGCCACGTCAGGCCGGGCAGTCCCCAGCACCAGGATGTCGCCCAACCTAGGCCGGAGAGCAGACCCGACAGGGGGGGTTGGTTACTCTTCATGTCGCTGCCTCGGGATCGGCCCAGGCCCTCACCGCGATCGCCACCCTACCAGTCTGGACTCGCAGCCTACTTCCACCCATACTGGCGAACATCTCCCACCTCGAACGTGACTCGCCTCACCCAGCGTGTTCCCCGCCAGGAAAACCCGCCAAAATTGGCAAAGAACCAGCCTCCGCATGCACATTCATGCATATCCATGCACACAGCCGCTCAAAGTGGACTGATGGCGCGGCCGGCCATCTCCGAGGGTGGCGAGTGGCGCGCACACGCACACACGCAACACGCTCACTACATCCACAATGCCCCCCGTCTGTCTTCCAAGGGCCTCGTTTATCCTCTCCCAGCGAGCAGCCACCCTCCCTCGTGGCCCACTCCCTCCCAAGCTCATAAACTCTTCTTTCAACTCATCTTTCCTTCACTCCTCGGCCCAACACTTAGCTTCAACACGTCAGAGTCGGCCACAATCTCACCACCTCGGCACAACGGTACTCACACCCTTCCTCACCTTTCCACCAGGTACGACGGCCCGTCCTCGACGAACACCATGAGTCGGTGACTCCCAACCCAGCCCTCTTTGTGCGCGCCGGCTTCAACGACCGCGCCACCCTGATCCAGGTGCACGCGCTGAACCTCGAGCACAAGGTTATGAAGACTACCAGTACCGCCCGTCCTACGCCTATACCGAGGGCTGGAATCTCGGCGGCATCCCCGACAGGTCAAGAACTGGGAGCATGACCAGGACAAGGCGCGAGCGGCGACCTCGTGGCCATCAGCCTCGTCTACCGCTGAACGCCGGCCGCGCCGTTGTCTGCTCGGCGTCAAGTGCATTGGCTGGACCGCGGAGCGGCTCGAGGCGGCTCGGCGTGCACCGGCAAGCTCACTCGTATGCCCGGGCAGGCCGCCGCCGCAGTCGCGACAGTGGGTGCCCGCTCCGCGCTGAAGACCCTACGACGACGACTTGGGCAGAAGGCCGAGGGGCCAAGTGCCGTTCGGAATCTTGGATAGCTTTCATGCATGCTGGTGTTCCGAGTGAGCAGCCCAGAGCGTAGGGAACTGTAAACTTCCCGCCCCTCTGGTCAGTGAACGCTGAGGGCACGCCGATGATCTCCGAGTGTGCGAGTGGCGCCACACACAACACACGCACGCCTACTCGAGCCGCTCCCCACCCCTCCGCCCTCTGGGTGTCGCCTCCCCCCCCCCATCTGGCCCCTGGGCCACCGCCCCTCTCCCTTCATAAACTCCTCAGCCGAACATCCAGCTCCTTCCCTCCAGCCTTCGTGTCATAGCCCAGCCGCCACCCACTCCATCCACCGGTCGTCTCATCCTGCCGCCATGTTCGCCCGCCCCGCCCCCGACGCCTACCTCACCCCGATCCAGCTGTACGCCCTGGACCTTGAGCCAAAGGTCACCGTCAAGCTGCACGACCCCCGCCTCCCGCACGACGTGCTGCGGTGGAAGCTCGCCGCCCTCCCCCGGACCGTGCACGCCTGGTCGCACGACAAGAACAAGGCCGCCAACCGCGACGTCGTGGCCCTCAACCTCATCCACCGCTGGAACCTCGAAGAGTGGGAAGACGGGCACAATCCCGACTTCCTCTGTGGCAGCGATAGCGTCCTCATTGGCCTAGCGGACACGCTCCACCCCGACGCCGCCATCGTCACCACTGCGAACGGGACCCCATGCGTCAACGTCTCGGGACACGCGGTGATGGTGTGGCTCAGCCCCCGCCGCCCGTTCTACCCCAGCTGCTGGATGCGGAGGGGGCAGGACGGGGGCCAGTTCCCCTGCTCGGCGTGCATCTGTGTCCGCGGCGGCGAGTATCCCCACTCGTTCACGTGCACGGGTATGTTTGGGAGCTTTGAGGCTGCGCCCCCGCCTACTGCGGCCCAGGCTGCTGCTGAGGCTGCCCGACGCGCTCCCGGCCGTGCCCGCCGCCACGCCCGTGACGAGGAGGAGAGGGTTGTCGCGGACTAGGGCGAGGCTGGGAGGTGTCTATACACCATCTTAGATTGCCATGATGCTTCTGTCCACAGTGACCTGCCAATGAGCGCAACCATGTCGTCCGCCTCGACAGCCGTGTCGTAAGCAGCTACGTCCCCCGCTGCGGCCTGCGCGAGCAGTGCATCCTAAGATTCTAATCTACAACTTGGCGCTGACGCCGCCCTCGGTTTCCTCGCCATCCACCATGGCCTTGTACGCCATGCGGCCGAAGAAGTCGAACCGCTCCGAGCTCAAGGTCGCCGTCGCGCTGCTCGCCTGCCCGAGCGCCGCGCGCGCCGCGATGCCCTGCGCGATAATAGCCAGGCGGTAGATCATCCACGCGCGCACCCACTCGAGCCCGGCGATCGGGTGGCTCCACGGCGCCGGCGCCTTCTTGCCCTTCATTGACGGCGAGTTCTGCGCGTGCCACGCGTACCCCTTGTTCATCTCGTCGGCCCACCACCGCTCGATCGCGCCCACCTGCGGAATGCCCGTCGTCGAGGACGGCAGGCCCTTGAGCCCGATCATGAGGTTGGTGAGCCCGTCCGGCTCGAGGCCGAGGCGCGACATGTCCGCCGCGGAGACGGGCGCGAACGAGAAGGGCATGAGCACGTTGCCGAGGTCGGCGAGCGGCGAGCCGAGCGTGCACAGCTCCCAGTCGAGGATGCCAATCACGCGGGACTCGGTGGGGTGGAAGATCTGGTGAGCGAGGCAGACAGTGCACAACTCACCACATTGTCAATCTTGTAGTCGCCGTGCACGATCGACGCGCCGTGCACGAGCTCGGCGCGGGCGACGACCTGCGCCCCCTTCTCAAAGTAGGGGCGGAGGTCCTGGGCGTGCTCGATGTCGCCGAGGGGCTTGCCGCCGGCCGTCTTGACAGGCGTCGCGCCCTGCGCGTCCGAGACCTTCATGAGCGACTTGACCTGGCGCGGGAAGTAGGGCTTGGCGAGGGGGTCGGCGGCGAACGACTTGTCGAGCTGCAGGTCGGCGATGGGTACGGTCGCGAGCTTGGCGAGCGTCGCGATCGCCGACTGCCAGCTGCGGATTAGAAGGCACGGGGTGGCGGTACTCACCACGCATCGCGCTCCGCGCGCGGCAGGCTCTGCATGCGCACGTCGGTGAAGATGCGCCCCTTGATAAACTCCATGACGTAGAACGGCGCGCCGGCCACCTCGGGGTCCATGCACAGGCAGTACACCTCGGGGACGGGGACGCGGCGGTCCGCCGCGCTCGCGGGCAGGCGCGCGTTGTACCCGTTGATGGCCTTGAGGATGAGGAACTCGCGGTCGACGCGGTGCGCCGTCGAGGAGAGGAGCTTGCCGAGCGGCGCGCGGCGCAGCACGTACTGCTTGCCCGGCGTCTCGAGGAGGTACGTGGGGTTGGACTGGCCGAACTGGGGTCAGCGAGCGCAGCTGCTAGCAAGCCTAGTACTCACGCCAAACTGCTTGGGCTCGACGGGGCCCTTGAAGCCCGCAATGTTCTGCTCGAGGTAGGGCACGAGCTTGGAGAGGTCGAGGGGGGCGCGGAGCGCGCCGGCAACGGTGCCGTCGGCCATGGTGGAAAGTTGAAGGAGAGTGGGTGGGGGGAAAGGTGCTGGTGGAGCTGTGATGTGGTGTGTGTGGACCGAGATGAAATCGACCGAGAGAGATGACCGAGACCGAGACGAGCTGATGCAATCAAGTCGTGCGAGCCGATGCAAGTGAGACACTGGAGAGTAAAGCAGTAGAGTCAGAGATGGAAATAGATGTCGTGTTAAGAAGAACGGCGCGGTCGCACCTCCGTGTTCGGACCCGGTAGGCAAGAGGCCGGGTGGGCCGAAATGGTAACCGGCGCCCACCCGCCCGGTCCGTGGCATCCACCATCGGCCACCAACTTGCCCGGCGGCAATGCCAACCTACATCAGTCACCATTGCTGATTCAGAGGCGCGGAGAATAGATACATGGACGATACAACTGTGCAACCGACGCTGGGTGCTAGAAGAAGCCGACTATCTGACCATTCGCGGTGCGGATAAGGCGGTCCTCGTACTCGAAGTCGTGTATCGCCTGGGGTGAGCCGGGTCATGTCCGGACAAAGGGCCTTCTAGCCGGCCACATCCGGTCAGCTGGGGTGCGGTTGCGGTCCATAGCCTCCCCACACGTTCCGCACCAAAGCCAAGTAGCGGCGACTCACCTGTGTCATGGTACGGCTCATCAGCGGCCAGCCCTCGGCAGTCGTGAGGGGGCGGCGGTACGCGCTCTGCGGCGGCAGCGGGTACCAGAACTCGTTTGGTCTTGTCTCGGTCGTCGTGGTGGCGACTATCCCAAACTGGGTCTTTGCCGTTCTGGCGTCAGCTCTGCTGTGCTCCTCCTGCTGAGGCCGTGGGGAACGCCACGGGGGCGCCACGGTGGCGTCCTTCTCGCCGCCACTCGCACCCACCTGTTGCTCTCCTTGAGGGCCTTGAAGAACGCTTTCTCGGCGACCTTGCGTTTCTTCGCCGCCTCCTTCTCCGCCGCGCGGCGCTCCTTGTCCTTCTTCTTGTCGGACAGCTTCTTGAGCGCGGCGGCCTTCTTGGCCCGGTCTGTCTCGGCCTTCTGCGCTGCCTTGATCCTGCTCTTGGCCGTCGCGAGCTCTAGGTCGATCGCCCGGCGCCGCCACACGTCCAAGAACGCATAGTTGTCTGGCCGCGGGTCGGCCTTGAGCTTCATGATCTCGGGGTCGGGGTGCGGCGGGCCCCACGGCTCGTCCTCGGTCACATGCACCGAGGAGTGCAGGAATCTGCCGACCGGGGGCACGCTCAGCGCGTGGCTGTATGCGGGCTCGAAGGCGTAGGGGGCGCCCGGGTGGCCGGAGCGGAAGATGGCCATGTGCGACGGCTCGTACATGTTGTCGAGAGGGTCGGTGGGGGGTGGGTCGAGATATCCGCGGATGGAGAGGGGGACACGGTTGCGCAGGTGCGGGCGGCCGGGGGTGGGCGCGGGCTGTGGAGTGATCCACTCGATGTCGGACCAGGCGCGGAGCATGCGCCAAAGTAGTGAGCTGGGGGGGTGCGAGACAATGGGTGAAAGGAGGGAAGTGGTGATGGAGAAGGAAGGTGATGAGCGGCGGACGGGGGTGCCAAGGCTGCGCTGGCCGGTGTGATGCGGGTGGCAAAGGAAGCACGGCCGGTGCCGGTGCTGTCGGGCGTTGAGGTCTGGAGGCTGTGCGTCGCACCCAGTGTGTGTGCAGTGGGAGGACAAGAGAGGTGAGGCGGGTCGAGTCAGAGCTGAGAAGCACCTCGAACACGCGCTGCACGCACACCGAAGGATGAGATGGCGATGGAAGCGGTCGATAGCATGGGCCGTGGTGAGAGGCGTTCGGAGGACAATGGTGAGTGCAGATCTGTCACCCAAAGGGGTCAGGCCAGAGGGGCAATCTGGGCGAGGCGGCGCAGGGGCAGTTCGGTGACGTCGAGCGACACTCTGCCGTCGCGCGCAGTCACTCTCGCAATCGTGCACACCCTTCCCTGCGTCCTTGTCGCCCAGAGAACAGCGAGCAGCACTCAGTGGGGCAGTGAAACGGTCATGGCACACGCCTCCTTTCGCCCCTCAGCCCCCTAACAGCGACCGCTGCGAGCTGCCTGCCGGCTCCGGCCGCCGCTCGCTCCTCGCACCACTCACTGCGCACGGCCATCTCATCGTGCGCCACTGAACCAAGTCCGGACTATGGGCTTCCCATGGCGCTGTCACTATCAATGGCGGCCCGTCCGCCTCGCACCGCTCGCACCGTTCGTACTCCATTTTGCACCTCGTAGCACCTGAACCTGCACCTGCTCCTCGCTCCCCGCCCCTCCCCCCCCAGCCGTATATGGTAGCGATCCCATGCACTCTAACAATGATAACTATCCTGTCGCCCCAGACATGACAAACTACACCTACTCGGACTTGACGGCACCGACGGTTGGCGGGAGGCCCTCAGCGGCGGCGGCAGCCTTCTCACGGTTGCGGTCGCCGCCACGGTGACCCCCACGACCGCGGTGGCCGCCACGGCCACGGCCACCACGCCCGCGGCCACCACGGCCACGGTTGCCGCCCTTGTAGTCGTTGCGGCGCGCCTCCTTGGCCTCCCGGAACTTGACGCTGGCCTGGTAGTTGGCGCGCTTGACCCAGAACTCGCGCTGCTCGTCGTCGTTCATGCGCTCCCACTGGACAGCGTTGCCGCCGTACTGGAGGCCGCCGTTGACGAGCTTGTCAAGCTCCTCGTCGGTGATCTTGGCCGACGACTGGTGCGCGATGGTGCCGACCTTGGAGCCAGCGGGGAGGGCCATGAAGACGTCGGGGATGACCGTCTCGACAATCTTGGACTTGAGGTCCTTCCAGTCGCCCTCGCCCTCAACGGTGAACTTGACGGCGCAGCCGTCCTCGAAGGGAACCTCGGAGGGGTTCTTGATCTGGCCGTTCTCGTTGATCTCGAGACGCACACCCTTGTACTCGAAAGTGATGGGCGAGCGCTCCTTCTTCTCGCGGCGGCCCTCGTCGTCGCCGTCCTCGCGCTTGCGCTTGCCACCCTCCTGGGCGTTGGGGGCCGTGCCGACAATCTCAACGTCCTTGGGGATCTTGGCGAGGTCGCCAACCTTGCCCTCCTGCATCTTGTTCATCTCGCGGAAGGCGTTGAACTTGCGGGGCTGGCGGTCGGAGCGGCTGCTGCGGTGGACCTCGGACTCGGGGATGCCCTTCTCCTTGCACTTGCGCTTGACGTAGTCGTCCTTGGACTCGATCATGAGCTCCTCGCCCTCGATGAACGCGGGGTGGGTGGCCTTGTTCTCAAGGAACTTGGCCATATCAGACGCGTACGCAAACTCGGCGAAGACGGAGCCCTGGATGTCAGTCACGTCCAAAACTGGCCTGTGCGCTTTGCTCTGGCGCGGAGACATACCTTGAAAGCACCCTTGCCCTTACCGGACGGGCCTTTGCCCTCGAGGTCCTCACGACGGCGGCGGACGGCGTTGATCTTGCCGAACTGCTCGAACCACTCCTCAATCTTCTCCTGGGTGTTGGCGTCGTTGTCGCCCTCACCAAAGCCCTTCTGCGAACGTCAGCCGGGTTCAGAGTAGTGCCTTCAACTTACAACGTAGACGGAGCGCTCCCACGCGTCCGTGACTGGCTCGAGGGGGCGCGCGCGGCGGACGTTGGAGCCATCCTCAGAGACCTCGACTAGGGCGTCCTTGCCCTCGGCGGCGGCAGCCTGGCGTAGGGCCTCGGCCACAACGAGGACACCAAAGGGCTGGAACTCCCGCATGCGCTTGAAGGTGAGGATGGTCTTGATGGGGACCCAGCCCATCTCGTTGCAGGCGGTGAGCGAGAAAAAGAACTTGTCCACAGGAAGGTTCGAGTCCGAGAAGTAGAAGTAGACTTGGGTCAGCCAGCCTTCCTCGCGCGAGACCTACTCTGCTTGGCAGCCTTCTCCATGGCGGTCTTGACCTCGTCGGCGGTCTTGCCCTCGACGACGGGGATGCCCTCGGCATCGACCTCGAGCTTGGGGACGGCCTCGGTGGCGACGGCGGCCTCGGCGGACATGGTTGAAGTGTGTGTGTGGAGGTGGAGGTGTGAGTGAGGGCGGGAGGCCGTAGTTTTGTGGTGAACAAGAGGGAAGAACGGGGGAAGAGACGGGTGGCAAGTAGAGGAGAGGATGCAAAGGTTGCCTTTGCTTTTGAAGTGTAGAGGAAGAGGATGCGTGTCAACGACGGACTGGAGTAGACAGAGAGAGTTGAGAGTGAGTCTCGCACCTCGACTCAAAGTGAGACTGGCCCAATCGCCCAAACGGCTCCAGATCCACTCTCTCTCGCTCTTGAGCTCTGTGAACTTTTGCGGCCCTCACACGGTTGCCACCACAATATCTACGTCACGTGCATTCCACGCTAACTCGCACCCCCACTCTCGGTCATTAATGACAACTATGACACGCAATTGATAAGAAAATTTGATCCCGCCCGTTGAACGCGGGGATGATGTCGTCAGCCACATTGACCTTGGCTGCGCCACCAAACGACCTGCCATCTCTTCGCGCCTGACTTTTAACGCCAACTCCTCTCCTCTTGCACCTAACCATCTACTTCAGCCCACTGACATGATCCATTCATTGCAACCACTGACCCTGGACACCTCATGAACATTCCCTCCACTGACCAATCACCGCCCCTCCTGGCCCTTACTCGGCAAACGAACATTGCGCCGGGAAGCCCAAACCCTCCCAGCCAACACACCCCACCCCCAGCCCCAGGCCTACATATCCCTCTCCCCGCCCATCGCTTCCCCCCTCCCCAACACCATTTCTTCTCCCACCACAGAGCTGCTGGCCAGCTCATCACAACCGCACAACAGAGCCCTCTGGAAGCCGCTCCCCTCTTGACGAGGACGTCGACCGGTTCGACTCATCTCCCTTCTCCTCGCTATGCTCCACCTCCTCTTCCTCCCTTCGGCGCAGGCGCTGACCCCCACCGCGCGGTGGGGCCACCGCGCAGCCTACGTCGAGTCCAAGCAGGCCATGTATGTTGTCGGTGGCAGCGTCGCCGGCGCGGGAACGCAGATCACCAACGAGGTCCTCGTGCTGCCCCTCAACGCCTCCGAGGCTGACTGGGCCACGGGGCCCAGCGGCGGCCTCCCCGCCCACGCATTCGCCGCCATGGCGCTCCAGGGTGACAACCTCGTCGTCGTGGGCGGCATGACTGGTTCGTGTGCGTCCGACGGCGTCGCCCACACGCTCAACCTCGACGGCGACGTTGTTTGGTCGTCCGCCTCGCCCGGCTCCCTCCGCCGCCGCCACGGGTCGGCCGCTGCCTCCACCGCCGACGGGATCATGGTCGTCGGCGGTATCGCTGACAAGAGTGTCTGCCACAACACGGCCGCGGCCTACACCGGTGTCGACACCATGACCGTGCCCGTCACCAGCTCGACGAGCGTCACGTCGTCCTCGCTCCCATCGTCGCTCACCGGCGCCAAGCTCGCCGTCTCGGACTTTGCCCTCGCCACCACTGGCACGGCGGTGTACCTCGCCGGCGGGCAGGCTTCCGACGGCTCCCTCGTCCCCCTCGACACGGTGGGCGTGTGGACCGCCGACGGCGGCTGGAAGGCGCAGAAGCTC
Source organism: Cutaneotrichosporon sp. PK4640 (assembly GCA_023630115.1). Classification (NCBI taxonomy): domain Eukaryota; kingdom Fungi; phylum Basidiomycota; class Tremellomycetes; order Trichosporonales; family Trichosporonaceae; genus Cutaneotrichosporon; species Cutaneotrichosporon sp. PK4640. The sequence goes on along the minus strand of JAMALN010000908.1, from coordinate 539 downwards.
AAGGGCGAGGTGCCGGCCGGCCGCCTCGGCGCCACCCTCGTCGCCCACCCCTCGCTGGACATGCTCATCCTCCACGGCGGGTCCGAGTTCGACGCCACCTCCAAGACCTACTCGCCCTCGCAGATGCTCGCGACACTCAACACCAAGACGTGGGAGTGGAGCCAACCCGCCGCGCTCAAGCCCGAGTCCGCCCTCGCCTACCATACCTCGGTGGTCACGCCCTCGGGCGTGATGATCACCGCGTTCGGCATGGGGTCGACCGGCGCCCCGACCGCCAGCGTGCGCTACCTCGACATGCGCGCCTCCGACGCCGCCAAGTGGACGTGGACCAAGGACTGGTCCAGCACCCTCCTGACGGCGGACAAGGCGCCGCCCAACGCCGAGGCCGCCTCGTCGCACAAGAGCACCAACCGCACGGCCGCCATCGCGGCCCCCGTGGTCATCCTCACCGTCCTCCTCCTCCCCCTCGCCGTGTGGCTCTACCGCCGCCACCAGCGCAACAAGCGCAAGCGCCGCCTCGCCTCCCACTTCTCCTTCTC
>JAMALN010000907.1:0-15289 GCA_023630115.1 Cutaneotrichosporon sp. PK4640 | reverse complement strand
GCGAAGATGAGGCAGGCGACACCGGAGAGGAACCCGCCGATCATGAGGACGTAGGGCGCGCGCATGCGAGGCACGATAAACATGACAGCGACGGCGGCGAAGATGCCGCAGATGGAGGCCGGGAGCGAGTGGATCGCGTTGCCCAGCGGGCTCATGTGCATGTACTCCTGGTAGAAGAGGGAGACGAGGTAGACCCAGCCGGCGATGGCGACGAAGGGGCAGAACGCGGTGAGGAGAATGTAGCTCATCTTCCAGCCGTCGCGGGAGAACATGGAGAGCTTGGCGACGGGCGGGAGGGTGGTGTTGTGCTCGACGTGGCGCTCCCAGAAGCCGAAGGCGACGAAGAGGACAATCGAGACGGAGAGGAGGGCCGGGACGTATGGGGTGCGCCAGCCGGCGGGGGCGACGCCGCTTGCGGTGATGGAGAAGGTGAAGAGGCAGAGGGCGGCGGTGATGAGCAGCCCGCCGAGCCAGTCGACGCGCTTGTCAGGCGGCGGGAGGTGGGCGGGGCGCTTCGGGTCCGCTGGGATGGCCCAGATCCCGAGGGCGAGGGGGATGACGCACAGCCCGGCGAGGACAAAGTAGAGGTGCTGCCAGCCCTGGCGGGAGGCGCCGGAGATGGCGCCGCCGACGAGCATGCCGACGCTCGCGCCGACGGGGTTGCCGAGACCAAAGCACGAGAAGGCGATGGTGCGCTCCGGCTCCTCGCGGAAGGTGACGCCGAGGATGCCGAAGCCGGCGGGCGTCGCCACGGCCAGGCCGAGGCCCGAGATGGCACGCACGATGCAGATGGCGACGAGGTTGGGCATGAAGCCCGAGATGACGCAGAAGATGAGCGTAGAGGCCAGGCCGCCGAGGAAGAGGTACTTGCGCCCGTAGATGTCGGCCATGCGGCCCGCAAAGAGGAGCCCACATCCAAACGCGAGCGAGTACGCCGACGACACCCACTGCGCCTCGACCTGCCCGACGCCGAGGTCGGCCGCCAGCGACGGGATGGTCAGGATGACCGCGTTGCTGCTCATCGACTGCGGTCAGCTTGGTTGCAGACGGGAAGCTCACCGAAATCAGCACGGTCATCATCATCGACGTCCCGAGGAGGATCTTGCGCGTCCGCGACATGGTCTTGACGACGGCCGTGATCGCCGCGTCCTCTTCCGCGCGGGCCTGTGCCTCGGCGTCCTCCGAGTCGGAGAACTTGGCATCGTCCCCGCTGCTGAGTCGGGAGGCGCGCGAGTCGCGGGACTTGGTCTTGGCGAGCGGCGGTGCCTCGTCGTCCGAGACCTCTGGCGCGAGGGTCTTCTCCGAGTCGATGCGAGGGAGGTCGGGCTTGGCGGACCGGCGGGCCAGGTCGTGCTCCACCACCGTGTCGGGGAAGCTGACCTTTGAAGCAGAGAGGCGGCTGTTGGATGGGCGGCGTGCCCGTGCAGACCGCACGGTCGAGACAGAGCCGGTACGGGAGCGCGGCGCATACAGCGCCACAGGGCCGGCGGCAGCCTCGACCGAGACATGGCGGGAGAGCTCGGTGATCATCTCGCCAAGGTGCGAGTGCTCCTGCTGCTCCTCGCCGCTGGGCTCCCCGCTGGACTCGACCTTGTCCTCATCCTCGATCGCCTCGTCGTCCACCGGCTCAATCGCGGAAAGCCCGCGGAGACGGGTGAGCGGCGAGCCGAGGGAGCGCTGGCTCGCGCGCCGCGAGGTCGAGTTGTGCCGTGCGGACGAGCGGCGGCGGATCTGGATGGAACCGTCGTCCATGGTTACTTGCTCGGATTCCGAGTCGGACGAAGAGGGGTCTGAAGAGGGTTCTGAAGTGGCGGCGCCGGGGGTTGTGGCGCGGCTCTCGACGAACACGGGGGGCAGTGAGTCGGTGGCGGAGGTGGCGAGAGGAGTCAGGGCCAAGGCCTGGAACAAGTTTATGGAGCGCGGTGTGCCCGTACGCGTAGGGGCGGAGCTGTCGCTGTTACTCCGGGCGGTTCTGAAGGACGGCGTGGAGCTGCCGCTGTCTACGGGTGAGTTCGCGCTCATGGTTCGCATCTGCTGGGCGCGACACCTACCTCCCAGATGCTCTTATAGGCGAGGTTGTGGGGTGTGGTGGCGCGTATTCGCCAGGTCACCGTCTGCAGGCTGCTAAGCTGGCGCTAGGGAACGTTCGTCGGCTGTTCGTCGGTTCTCGCTGCTGGTCACGAGTAGCCGCACAGGTGCTGATCAAGCAGTCAGGTGGTGTGAGTAGAGGTAGGAGCGGGGGGAAGAACAGCTCTATCCGCTGTCGTCGTGTCAAGAGGAGTCCGAGTCAGTCGGCAAGTTATCATTTAGCAGGTGTACCGGTGTTACAATTTTCATTCCTCGGCACGTCGCCGCGGTCTGGGCCTGCCTGCCTGCCTGCCTGCTGCTGGGTGTCGGGAGGGAGTGGGCCGCAAGTCCGGGCGGCGTTGGCGTTGGTGGATGGTGTAAGCAAGGAGGGTTTTTGACCGAGATGCGACCGGAAGTATGGTCGGCACGAGCGGCGATTAAGGCGGCAGGGCGAGGCGAGACAATCTACAGGTAGACCCGGTTCAGGCGTGTCTCAGCTGCTCAGCCAACAGGAGGGGGTGGATGGCGGTGGAGAGACCCGCGACATGGAGGATGGAGGGTTTAGTTTTGCAGGCGGCGCAGAAATTCGACCGAGGCGGCGAGTTTGGAGAATCCTCGGATCGGGCACAGACCGGGCCTATCGGCACGTGTCCGATTCCAGCCAGCTCGCCTCCCGCCACCATCACCCAAGAACGCATTGTCGTCAGAGGGTGGTGTACACGTGTGCATTCATGCGTGTGCGGATCTGGTCGTGCCAGCGTTCTGGAGCTTTTGAAGGTGTGGGAAGGCTTGGGGGCGCCGCTGCGGTGGGCGGGAGGGTGATCAGCGCTGTGGCGGGGTAGTCTGAAACACTGGCTCACAGCGCCTTCCAAAAATACAGGCGCAGCCACCGAGCCCCATTTCTCCGGATACCTTGCCTTATCCACCCCCACTGCGCATCACTCGCCGCGCCTCTGACTTGGCTGGGACGAGGGGATCAGAGATTGATCTACAGCTCTGAGAAATCCGTGTGCATCCCACAAGCTGGGAAGAGAGCTTTCGAGGCCCTCAAAGTCGAGGAGGCAAAAACTCCACCGAACTTTTGAAGGGCGGTGCCGCTCACAGCGCTGTTCACGATACCCACAGTATCACCATCACACCACGTCTCGGCAAGTTGCTATTCATTCCCCGCCACCCCTACACACCAGGGTGATCATGCATACAACCCCGAACCCAGTGGCCATCATGCAAGCAGCTCCTCTCCACGTTGTCCACCACTCCTGCTCACCCACGCACCATTGCGCTCACAAGCACAGCTCCCTCTCAAGGTTGTCCCGCCTGGCCGCCTGTCCCCATCCACAGTTTGGCCTTTCGCCGACACCTGGGCGGGCAAGCGCGAAGGCCAGACGGTTGAACGGAAGCGTTGAGGCGGCCCGAGCGCTGCCGAGCTGGCGGCGGCGGTGCACCCGGTCCCCAGCAATTCATTCATAGCTGCCGACTGGAATGTTGCAGAGCGTACGCCTGCGATCGCCAGATCACCAACTGACAAGCTGACGCGATGACAACAGACGTCCGCATCGCATGCACCGCCAGCCAGCCACCAGCACAGGCGGAGGCAGTCCAGATCTGGCAGTGCGCACTGATGCCTCGCACCGATCCGGCGCACGGGCGCTCTTGGCCACCACCTGCCTTCATATCACTGATCATCCCCCGTCCTTGATGGAACCACCACTACTACCATGTCGGCGCTCACGGGGACCATCGTCCGCGCCCGCGTCGCCGGGCACACGCTCCGCGTCATCCCCCGCCCTCTCGCTCTCACCCTCCCTCCGCGGTCAGTCGCGCGACTCTCCACCGCTACCACCACTGGGCCCACCCCTGGGCCCAAGTGGAACGCTACCCGTATCCTCATCACCGCGGCCGTCTCCCTCGTCGCCTTTGGCTCCGCCGGCTGGGCATGGCACCTGGTCGAGTGAGCCTCCCCCGTCTTCCCCTCCTTCCTCATCTGACAGCAGGAACCTCGAGCGCCCGGGCGCGGGCCCCGAGCTGTCTGACGAGTCCGGCAGCCCCGCCACCCAGCACAGCAATGCCAAGTTCCCCGCCATCCTCCACCCCGCGCTGGACGCGTACAAGGCGGCCTACGACACCGAGGACTACTCGGCCGCCGAGGCCGTCCTGCGCGGCGTGTATGCCGCCGCGGCCGCCATGCCCGCAGAGGACTACACCGGCGAACTGGCCGGGGCGGTGGGCAAGCGCCGCGTGGCACAGGAGCTGGCGGCGCTGCTGGCCGAGGTCGTGATTCTCCAAGACCGCCGCGTGGACGCGTGGATCATCATGCGCGACGAGTACGCCGCCCTGGGCGAGAGCCCGTTCACGTCCTGGCCCGAGGGGCCGGTGCGCACCGCCGACGCCTTTGACGCCGTGCTGTCCCTGGCGCGCGAGCTCACACGGGGTGCCCGTATCCAGTCTGAGATGGGGAGCTCCTTTCCAGTCCCCAACAAGTCCCAGAAGGAGGCGCCTACGTCCTGGGTCCAGGCGGTGATGCACTACGAGTTCGCGCAGGCCGCCGCCATGCTTGACCTCGGCCTCGCGCACCTCGCCCCCGAGGAGCGGAAGGTGGGCAACGCGTTCCGCCCCTGCGAGGAGGGCGAGAACCTCGCGGTCCTCGACACGACCGAGGACCCAGAGTACCAGGAGGACGCGCGGCTGCACACGGCCACCAAGTTCCGCCTCCTCGCCGACGCGCTGTACCGCGACGACCAGCGCGTCCTTGCGTCCGAGTACCTCCAGATCGCATACGCGCTGAGCGACCCGGCCTCCCCGCTCGCCAACCACATGACCCTGCTTGGCGGTGCGTCAACACAGGAGCTGTGACTGACCCCAGCCGCACTTGCGCAGGAGCAGCTCGCCGAGGTCGCCTTCGTCAGCGAGTACCTCCACCGCAAGGCGGCGGGCAAGCCCGCGCGCTTCTCCAAGGCCATCCGGCACCTGCACTCCTGCCTGGCGCTGCTCGAGCGCTCGGAAGAGCTCGAGGCGCAGCTGACCCCCGAGCAGCGGAAGAAGGCGGACGCAGAGGGCGGGAGCCACGCCTCGATGGTTACGCCGACGCGCATGCAGACGTTTTATCATCTCGCGATGTACCACGCAGTGAGTGGCTGCCAGGGATGAGCTGACACCAGGCTGCAGGCAACATGGAGGCGGCGGCGGGCGCGCTCGCGGACCTGAACCACCTCGCTGCGGTGGCCGGCACGCCGATCGTCGATGCTCCCCCCGCGCCTGTCGATGGGCGCGGGCGTGACCTCGCCGAGGCGGCCGCGTCGCTCGCCCCGAGCTGGTGGAGCGTCGGCGCCTGGTTCAAGGAGACGGAAATGGAGGTGTCCGAGGCCGCAGGCATCGTGCCTCCCCCGCGCTGGAAGTGAGCGGTGCATGTCTAGAAAGTAGATGGATGCAATTAACGAGATGCCAATCGATAACGGGGCGAGGTCAGCCGATGGGCTTAGCGGCAGGTGTGGCAGGAGCAGTTTGACCACCATCGCCTCGGTTCCCGGATCCTGCTTCACGTCGGTACACGCTCCATGCTTTAAGGTGCACTTTCGGGTGCGCAGAGAACGTTCCCACCCTGTAGAGGAGGAATGGACGCTAGTCTAGCACTTGAAACGTCGGGCTTGGCGTCCGCGGGCCAGTCACATCCCGACTTCCACACCTCGCCGAATCTGATAAGATTGGGGTCGGCCGAGGGCGGGGGTGGCGCCAATGGGCTCCACACAAGGGCAAGCATCAAGCATAGTCAGCTGCGCGGCTTGGGGCGAGGAAAACGGGTTTAAAGCTGGTGCGTGCGGCCCGGATCCCCGCAACGCGAAACAATGCTCCTCTCGCGACTCCTCGGCTTTGCGCTCGCACTCCCCGCCCTCGCCGCCCCCGCGCCGCGGCAGGCGCCGGGCTCCTTCATCTCCGCAGACGACCTGACGGGCGACGCGAACGTCATGATCGCCGGCGCGTCGGCCGCCTACCGCCTCCGCTACCGGACGGACCAGTTCGGCGCGGCCAAGGACGCCCTCGCGACGGTGTACGTCCCCGCTGGCGCGACCGGGCCGCTGCGCGTGCTCGCGTACACCCACGGCACCTCTGGCGTCGGGCAGGACTGCACGGTCGGGCTGAACATGGGCGCAGGGGGACGGTACGACGCCTGGCTCGGCCCGTTCTTGAGTGCGGGGTACGCGGTCGTCGTGCCCGAGTACGGCGGGATCGGCGTCGACAACACCCACCCCTACCTCGACGGGGAGGAGACGGCCAAGTCGGTCCTGGATGCTGTGCGCGCCTCGCGTGCCGCGGCCGTCGCCAACCCCACCCTCGTGCCCGAGCTGCGCAAGGAGTTCGTCGTGTACGGCGGGAGCCAGGGCGGCCACACGGCCATCTGGGTCAACGCCATCGCGGGGTGGTACGCGCCCGACCTCACCGTGCTCGGCTCGGTGGGCGCGTCCGTCCCCGCCGACGTAGCGGGCTCCTTCGGCATCCTCTCCCCAATCCTCCCCTACGTCCCCGGCACCGCCGAGCTCACGGCGTACATGGGCTACGTGCTTGCGGGGATGAAGAATGCGGGTGTGGACCTGACCCAGTTCTCTGAGCTCAGCGACGCCGGCCGCACATTCGCCGACACGGCGGCCACGACGTGCTACCAGGGCCTCGTGACGAACACGGTCGCCAGCGGCAGCCTGGTTACCAGGGGGCTGGCGGGCACGCCGCTCGTCAACGCCGTGCGCGCACACACCACGCTCCCCGTCGGTCCGCTGGCGGCCCCCGTGTTCCTCCAGAAGGGGCTGATCGACGTTGTCTCCCCGATCACTGCGATCAACGCCTACGAGACCGACCAGAAGAACAAGGGTACCAGCATCTTCGCCAAGGTCTACGTCTCGGGCCACGCGCTGCCCGTCCTGACGGCTGCGGACGCGCTGCGCTGGTCCAACAACCTCGCGTGGTAGGGTGTAGACGGGTGTAGACGTCAAGTAGCAAATGGATGCACTCGAATAATAACGGAGATCGCCTGCAAGGGAGGCAGCCAACTTGCGCAGCTGACCTTGCGCAGCTGAGGGCGCAACACATCAGATAAGCTGGCTACGGATTCTTGTGTGGCTGCGGATCATTGTCGTTCCGCGCGGCCTCGCTATCTCTCCAATGCAGGTTGCCTAGCCACAACGTTACAGCCAGTCGCTGCCACACGCTGTTGACCACTGTGTTGGATGGCTTACCGAAGGCCCTTTTGTAGGGTGGCCATCGGCTTCGGCCAACGCCGAAGGGAATCCACCTGCCGGCCCGGTTACACTCCTCCTGCCGGTGGGTCACCCATAAGAAACGTATGCACCTTGACTTTACTCCATCGCCATGTCGCGCAGCCCATCTCCTGCGCCCTCGTCTTCATCGTCGTCATCTTCCTCGTCCTCGTCCTCTTCCTCCTCCTCATCGTCGTCGTCGTCCTCCTCAACCTCGTCCTCCCGGTGGTCCACTGCCCCCGCACCCTCCGAGACCCACCCCTCCGACCCTCCCTCACACCCCACCACCCCCGCTCCTGCCCGCAGAATGCCCGTCGCCCCTGCTGCGTCGCTCGAGGAGATCCGCCGCAAGGTCGGGCCCATGGACCCCGCCCACAGGATGGACTGGGCCATCCTCGACCTCGGGTACAAGCCCGTCAGCAAGCGCACGATCAACATCTCCGACCTGGACGTGCACGTCTGGGGCCTGGACCTGATTGAGGGGAGCACGCTTCCCATTGCCATGATCGTGAGTGGCTTCTGGGAGGGCGCTAACCCAGATCCTTTCGCACGGGTGGGCCAATAAGGCGCGCGACATGGAGCCGATGGCGAGCGGCCTGATCGGCGAGTTCCGCCGCCTGGAGGCCGAGAGCGGCCGGCGCAGGACCCGCGACGTCATCGTCGCGACGCTCGTGAGTGCCCCAGTAGTCTAAGCTGACGGCAGGACCAGCGTAACCACGGCGAGCGCCGCAGAATCCGCACAAAGGAGACGTTCGAGACCAACCCCGCGCGCCTCATCTCGGCCGCGGCCAACATCATGGGCGGCGCCATGGACCACGAGTACATCATGAACCTCCTCCCGGCGTACCTCTTCCCGCGCCACGAGCGCGTCGTGGAGGAGTACATGTGCGCCGGGTTCTCGATGGGCGGGCACGTCACCTGGCGCATGGTGCGCGAGGACCCGCGCGTCAAGATTGCCGTGCCGATCTGCTCGCTGCCCGGCGAGGCGCTGGGGCCCCTGCTGCTCAAGCGCGCCGAGATGCTGCCGGATAAGACGCACCTCCCGCCTGCCGTGGAGAAGTTCTTCCTCGAGCGCAGCGCGCCGGGGACGTATGCTGGCAAGAAGATCCTCGCGCTGCACGGCGACCTCGACGCGCTCATGCCCTGGCAGTCGGCCGACGACGAGTGGAGGCGCGTGGCGTCCGAGTGCTCCCCTGGCGAGAGCGAGCGGTGGATCGACAACGACTACGGGCACGTCGTGAGCCAGGAGATGGTCAGGCGGACCGCCGCGTGGTTCTGGCGCTGGGGGTTGAGCTCGGCGTAGAGGATTCGCGGCACTTACTCTCGGGATATGTATCCCATCTTCTGGGACTTGTCAGTGGTGTTTATCAGCGTTTATCGACGTCTGCATTCTCCTCTCTAGTGAGATACGTGGATGGGGTCAGAGTCGGCCGATGGAGCAGACCGGCAGATTGCCGGTCTGCTCCTCGGTCTGCTCTGACCGCCCATCCTGACCATCCACCAACCTCCGAAGTTGGCACTTGACACTCTGCGCAGCTCTTCCCCGCCTTCCAACGTCTTGGCGCGTCACGCTGGCCCTCAGCAGACACAGGCCAGTCTTGGCAGGCTCATAGCGCGCTCACTCGCGCGCTCCGCCACGCCTACACCATGCCACGCATATACCACCAGCTCCCGGCGAAGTGGCGGAGTGGTTAACGCGATTGACTCGAATGTCTGCAAGACGCAGAGCGATCAATTTCCTTTGGGAGCGCCTGTTCGAATCAGGTCTTCGTCGAGCTCTTTTGGCTGGGGGTGCAGCGCAAGTGGTCGAGCGCCAGTGGTCGAGCGCAAGGGTTGAGGCTGGTGGGTTTTCCCAGCCCAAGCTGAGGCTGGTTATGGAGGTGGGCGGAAGGGAGCGCATCGAGGCGGGAGGGGCCGCTGTGGAGATGTGGAGGTAGGGCCATTCAGCGGAACATTCCCCACACTAAGCGGAAGATGGAACATGACCCACCAACTGAGCGGAAGTGTTCGGCCCGCTGCTCCCCGCTACCTGCGCCACTGCTCGACACGACCCGCAAGCCACCACCACGACTCAGGGGCGATCGTGCGCAGGTGCATGGCTGAGCGTCAAATTGCGTGCCGAAGTTGAGTGGGGGAGACGAACATGGAGTGGGGACGACGAAGGACATGGAGTGGGGACGACGAACGATCGGATGTTCTACCCGGTCAAGTTGTTGCAGCTCACAGCAGTAACCGGTTCAAACTGACTGGAAAAGGCTAATCCGCAGGCCATCTCGTAAACCGCTTCTCCTAATGAGCGCGCTCGTGTCTCGTCGCGTCGAGGTATGCAGCGCTCATCGATCCGCTCGAGGGGAAACGTTATCATTTAGCCGGTGGGCATATTGGCACACCCGGCCATCTTTGCCTCTACGTTCTTTGGCCAAGAAGCAACAACGGGGTGCGATGCCGTGAGCACTTTCCAGCGCCACATAAACTCTCTAGCATGCCACACTCAATTGCTATGGGGACATGATGAGATAACGCACAAGCTGATAGCCGGTGCGGTGATCTCGGATACAGCCTTGCCCGACGTGCCCGTCGGGGAAGTCTGGCTGATGACGAGCAACCATGTTGAGGTCTCGCGGAACTGGGATGCAAGGCCCCGGAAGACATTCGGCCCCGGCGGGGATAACTCGGCATGCCCCACCCATCACTGCTGCGGCGCCCGGCGGCAGCCTCCACGTTCCTCGTCAATGTGACGGCTTCCAATCACACGACAGTCGTGGGGCCCGGCCGTACCTCACTACCCCCGGACGCCACCAGCGCTGGCTGAGGTGGGCAGGTGTCATCTCACGTGCCGCACCTGCCTTCGCGTGCACAGACGGCTGACCATAATCGGAGGTTGGAGTAGCGTATACATGGACAAAGGAGGCTCGTGATAGGCGGGTGGGGCGGCTGCTCAGGGAGCGCGGTATGAGATCACGATACTCTCCCACCAAACGGCAGATCCCCCGGATGGATGCCGGGCGGGCCCCGCCTGATCTGGACCACGCTCCACAGGGGCTCTACCTATCTACCCCGACGCAAGCCTGCCAAGCACATCTTCGTCGGTGGCGGAGGCCAAGCAGCGTAACCTAGTCTACTGGACAGCCCACCAGGGCCGCAGCAACGTCCGGGACAATAACACCAGGTTGAGCCAGCGGCACACCCCGCAACACAGCGGTATTGGAGCGGGATGTTGCCCCACAGAGGCTTGTACGTCGGCCCTGCTCGTCAGTCCGCGGTCCTATCAGCGGCGCCGCTGGACGCCTGTCCCGCTTAGCCCTACCCGGGGCCCAATGCCGACAAGCGGGGTCTCGATCGGTGGGAGGATCGATTGAGGTGGGAGTGGTCTGGCGACACGACGGTGGGCAGCTCGTGAGATACAAAAGGGCGGCATCACATCTCTATCTCCCCAGGACCGCGCCAGACTCGCGCCACAACTTTGACTTACACCTACTACCCCCGCCAACCCACGACCATGAACGACCGCTCGTCGACGCCCGAGAAGCACGAGAAATCGCTGGGCCATGTGGAGCACCGCGGCTCGCTGGGCGACCACCCCCACTTTGACCCCTCCAAGTCGATCGAGGGCCACCACCACCTCACCAAAGACATCGACGAGGGCTTCGACCCTCTCGTGCTCAAGAAGATCATTCGCAAGGTCGATCTCCGCCTCATTCCCATCCTCTCGGCCATGTACTGCATTTCCCTGATCGACCGCACGAACTTGTCGCTCGCTCGGGCGGCAAACGACAAGGCGATGGACACCAAGCTCCAACTCTCCATCGGCGACCGCTACACAATGGTAAGCGTCCCCGACGCCTTAAACTGACGTCGAGGCGGCCGTGATGTTCTTCCCTCCCTACATTCTGCTCGAAATGCCGTCGCAGATTGGTCTGCGCAAGTTTGGCGCGAGGTGGTGGCTCGGCACCTCGGTCATTCTTTGGGGTGTTGTGATGATCGGCATGGGTTTCGTGACCACCTGGGGCCAGCTCACCGCGACCCGTGCCATTCTCGGCATCTTCGAGGCCACCCTCTTCCCCGGTGCCGCGTATCTCATCGCCTGCTGGTACCCGCGCAAGGAGATGGCGGTCCGCAACGTCACGTTCTACGTGATTTCGATCGTCGTCTCGGGTCTGTCCGCCACACTCGCTTATGGCCTCGCGCAGCTCCACATGCGCAACGGCCTCCAGGGCTGGCAGTGGATCTTCGTCATTGAGGGCATCATTACCGTCGGCATCGGACTTCTGGGCTACCTTCTCATCACCGACTTCCCGGACAAGGCCAAGGTGAGTTTGCGCACGAGGCACAAGCTTCGCCCCATCTGACTGGGATTAGTCCTGTTGGTAATACTGACATTAGTTCCTTACCGACGACGAGCGTGACATTATCCAGCTCCGCATCGAGCGCGACCGTGGAGACGCCGTCGCCGACACTCTCAACTGGAGCAAGTTCTGCAAGTACATCGCCGAGCCCCGCCTCTGGATCTACGGCTACATGTTCGGCTCGTCGACCGTCGGCTCGTACTCGCTCGCCTACTTCCTTCCCCAGATTCTCGCCACCATGGGCTTCACCAACATGCAGGCGCAGCTCCTCGTCGCGCCGCCCTACGTGTGGGCCGCCATTCCCTCCCTGTCGTCCGCCTTCCTCGCCGACCGCGTCAAGAACTGCCGCTCCGTCGCCGTCGCCTTCAACGCCATCTGCGTCATCGTCGGCACCGCCATGTACTCGCAGCTCGACCTTAGCCAGAAGGCCGCTCGCTACGCCGGCGTCTTCATCGCCCTCGGCGGATGCAACGCCAACGTCCCCCTCGTCCTCTCGTGGGCCCAGACCTCGATCCGCGCCCAGTCCAAGCGTGGCTTCACTTCGGCCCTCATCGTCGCCTGGGGCGGTATCGGCGGTATCATTGCGTCCGTGGCCTTTGTCCAGAAGGAGGCCAAGGACGGCTACCCCACCGGTGTGTTCCTCACCATGGGCATGAACGCCGCCGTCGTCTGCTTCGCTATTGGCCTCAACCTCTACTACAACTACATGAACCGCCGCGCCGCGCGCGGTGAGGTTGTCATCGAGGGCGAGCCCGAGTTCCGCTTCCAGGGTTAAGAGTGGGGAGCGTTGACAGAGGGGAGAGGGGAGAGGGTTCTGGGAACAATGGTATCGGCGGATTGGGTATGGGGAGTGTTGTTACATTGTAGGGGAGTGCGCGATAGCAGCAAGCAGTAGCAGTGAATGAAGTATTGTTTTACAAAGGAGTCTTACCATCATGTACTGAGACAACAGTAGATATTCCACTTACGAAACGAACCCCACTTATCTCGGGCCGTGTTCGGAACCGCAGATCAGTGCGGCGAGCCCGAGGCGGCCAAGCAAGAGATAGCGGCCAACCGAGACACTGAGGCTACTAAACACGACGCGCCAAGTTGCTTCCCGATCCCGAGAGGTAAGCACTTCTTTGTCATACAGTGGCAGCGTGCACCAACGCCTCCACAGCAGGCCCGCATGACTTCTGTCAAGGCACTCGGCAGCATTGATGCCGTGTAGCTGTCGACGGCATTCGGTCTGGTGCTTACCACCTTGCACCGAGGTGACACCGAGGCAGATACCGACGCCGCCGCGAGAGGGGCAACGTCTCCTGGCCGCTCTCGCACGTCCTATCAGCTGCAGGTGCCACAAGCGAGTGTCACAGACGATGCAATCCGGGTTTACCGTAACATGAGAGCAGAACGCACACAACGTGCGCCGTTCTGGAGCGAAGTTGCGCTGGCTGGCGGGCTCCAGATGGCCGAACATGTATGGAGTTACCCCCAGTGGTATATCAATCTTCGCTAGTATATCGGTTAGTATATTCGCCTCTCATTAGAGGGTTGCCTGAAAAGGCGTAACCGCGAAAGAGCAGGGTTCAACTCCCTGGCGGAGAATGATCTTTTGCACGTTGGCTGTGATTTTTTGGTCCCCCAAGGCAGGCAGGCACTCAGTCTGGTGCGTTGGGCACTCTTCGTCTCCTTAAACGCCTTGGAAAGCCTCACTGTCATGGGCAGCCTCGCCGCCACACTGTGGCTCTGTGGTGGCCCATGCGCTCTCAGCCTGTCTCATAGAAGCCTAGTCTATCCATAGTTGCATCCCCAACGATGGATCCAGTTCATTCCCCTGTTGACGGCGACGCCCTTGGACCTATGTGATCACCTCAGTCTGGTCCGCCACTTGTGGCCTCCCCGCCGCCCAGGATCCCCTCCCTCTTCCTGCAAGCAGAACAGGGGGCACTCTGCACTCGCTGTTCCCAGCCATTCCCAATGCATGCATGCCTCTGGGAGAACAGCGCTGACAATGTGTCCAGCTGGAAGTACGGAAAAACGCATTCGAAATATCCGGCTGCGAGTATCCGGGGCTGCGCAGGAACGGGTCGCAGCTGCGGTGTTGTAGTTGCGGGCGACACGATCTGGACGCGCAGCAGTGTGAGCGGCGTGTGAGCGACGCGTAAGCCTCGCCGCCCATGCTAGCGGCCCCGGCCAACTCCGGCGCTGTCGCGTCCGGCCTAGCGCCGATCGCGGACATGCTTAACCCCCACTGGGCTAACCCCCGCTCCTGTGCTATCATTTGCGCGCCGGGATTGTGTGACGGGCGATAGGGGTGCCCACGCCGCGTCCACAGGCTTCTGCGGCCACGATTGGACACCTAGACTTGATCTCCCGAGTCGGGATGACGTGAGCGCCGCCCTCGGCGATTGAAGTGAGTCACTGCGGGGGAGGTGTGGAGTCGAACGCCTTCAGGAGAGCTGCAGCCAAGGTTGGCAGCAGGGTACTGCAAAGGCACCTCGGGCAGGGACGGCAGCGCTGCCCTACTGTGTCCGCTGTCTGGCGTCACGATTGCCCCGATTCGCCACTGATAGCGTATCGCGCTCAGCGTGCTCGAGAGCGTGCACTCGAGACCGTCTTCCCACGCAAGACACTGGGCTGGACATGCGTCGCCGCGGGGTTTGCAAGGTTGTGGCGGCGGCGCAGAAGCACGCCCGCGCCGAGAAAATCGGGCCTTGGCGCTGCGCAGAGGAGGAGAGGGCAGGGAGTGCGGAGCACCAGGGTGGCGGCGACCTAGGTCGCCGGGTCGCCGTCCACCTGAGCGCCTGAACCTGAGCGGAATCAATGGGCGCGAGCGGAGCCGATAACGCGCTGCCGAGCTGCCGAGCAGTGGCAGAGACGGCTGTGTGGCAGCGAGCACGGCAAGTGTGGAGTGAGCAGAGTGGCAGCCGGACGATTCGGTGGCAGTGAATACGGAGGCACATGAGATCAGATCCGGTGATCAGCGTGCCACTGATCAGCACCACTGATCCAGCCCCCCCACCCGCCGATCAGCAGGCACAGTGTATAGTTAGTCGCCTGTCTCACTCGACGTTTGCATTGCAGCCAAGCCGCGCCACCGCCACGCAGAATTTGGCCCGAGACAGATGGTGAATTGCTGGGCGGGGTTTCCGGTCGCCCCAGGCCAAGCCAGGCCAGAGCCAAGCTCTGCGCAGATCTGGGGCGCAGAAGCTTTTCCGCACAGGAGATGAAGAGGGGATGGCGGTGCGAGCGAGGGGAGCGAGGGGATGCGGTCCGGGAGGCGTCGCGTCGGAGTGGAATGCTGCGGCAGCACGGACTGTGGACTGATGGACGGGATGGTACCGTGGCACTGCAAGGCCCGAGCTTGCGGGTCGGAGAGTCAGCGAGTCGAGCATTGCAGCGGAGATGCCGTGCTGAGACTCTTGGCCCAGACAAAGAGACGGGCCTAAACTCCTCTGAGACATAAGCTGAACTATGAAGCTTGCCCTTGTCCAGCCCTCGGCTCCTTCCTTGAACCTCGGCAGCAGTGCTCATGCTCCGGACTGCGAACGGCCCCCCCACAACCTCGGATAGCCTGCGGTATCGTTTTGGTGCATACTGCTTCTACAAACCTTCGGGTATACGACAAGATGGAACGGAGTTTAC
>JAMALN010000906.1:0-16233 GCA_023630115.1 Cutaneotrichosporon sp. PK4640 | reverse complement strand
GAGAAGGTCAACCCCGTCGGTGGCGCCATCGCCTTCGGCCACCCCCTCGGCGCCACCGGTGCCCGCCAGATCGCCACTGCCTTCTCCGAGGCCAAGCGTACCAAGGCTAAGATCATCGTTACCTCGATGTGCATCGGCACCGGCATGGGGATGGCCGCCGTGCTTGTTAGCGAGCAGTAATGTAGGCGTGTAAGTAGAACAGTACCATGTAGCATTGATTCTCGAGCAGCAGGTGTGATGGAACTGGGAGTCTGATTGATATCCGAAACTTCTACGGTGGGGTTGCGCAACCTGTCCCTCCAGGTGGGTGGGGACGCGGGATGGTGCAATGGGTGACATGTGTCTACTAGCATACGTCTGTCTACTGTGTATCGATCTACTTCTCCAGGCCGCGGGCGCCCTCTTGGTCGATCGCCTGTCTACTTGACACGGAATATCTCGGTGCCCACGGCCTGTCTCAGCGTGCTCTGATTAGTCATACTCACCGTCTCGTCGTCGTCGGAGTGGACCTCGAGGTTCATGATCGTCTCGTAGCGCACGAGCGCTCGGGCCAGGAGGGGATCGACGCCGTCCTGCTCGGCGATGGCGAAGATTCTGTCGTAGCGCGGGTCTGGTATCGGGGCCGACCGCTTCTTTAGACCGACCGCACCCGCGCGGAGCGCGGGGTCGACCATGTCCTCGAACACGCCAGTGTTGTCCTCCTCCTCCTTCGTGACCTTAGCCTTCCCTCGAGGCTTGCCGACCGGGACGGCCGTAGGCCAGTACGCCTTGGGGAGGGGGAAGCGCGAGTCGCGATTGTATCTCATTGCGCGTCTCTTAGCGACCGCGCGCTCCTCGCAGTAGGCCCAGAAGAGCACGAGGAGACGGAGCAGCGCCGGCTCGGCCCAGGCCGGGAACGTGACCATGACTGGCACCGAGGCATTCCCGGTGTACAGGCGATGCACAGGTACGAGTCTTGGCCACTCGTCGAGAGTATGGAGGTGCGGAAGCAGGAGGTCGAGTGGCGTAGTCTCCAGAAGAGGCGTCTCGGCGCACAGCTGGAAGGGGCCGAGATCTTGCATGTGTTTGAGCTGCTCCTTCCTACGAGCCGCGTGCTTGGCCCGCCGCTTCTTGGCAGAACCACCGTCGCTCCACTCCTTGTGATTCCGTGCCCAAGTGCGGAAGTAGAAGAGGACAGCGCTCGCGATCTTTTTCTGGTCGCCCATTTCGTGGAGGTAGTACGGGTTGAGGGGCACGGCGAGGGTGACCCGTTGCATGACCTTGCGGTTCGCGGAGTACTTCTCTCCGCTGGACCAGTCCGGCCGGTGTCGCGTGTATCCGGCCACCTCGGTGCGGAAGTCGGTAGCCGCGGCGGGGTACGGTCCGCCCTGCTCGAAGAAGCCCTTCCTCCAGACGCTGACCTTTCGCCCCTTGAGGTCTAGCTTGACGCCGACCAGGACGGCCATGGTGAGCTGCACCACCTCCTGGAAGAGTCAGCACTGGGCCCCGATGGGTACTCACATGTAGGGTAAGCGCAATGCTGGGCTCGCCTGGAGTCGAGAATGGCTGGTCAACCTTGCGCTGAGCTCGGATCTCTTTGGTCTCCCTGCCATGTCAGAGAAGCGAGCATACAGCACCCACCTGGGAAGCTCCTCAACGTCAAATGGTACCAGGCTGCAGAGCTGGTGAAGGTCGTCCTTTGGGACGGCGGACGGCGGGGCCGGCGGCTCGGCAGAGCTGTTCGAGAGGTTGGGCTGCGCAACGATGCCGTCACGGAGTAGTTGCTGCCAGTCCTCGGTTTCGAGGTCGTCTTGAGCGGAAGGCCAGGCTTGAGCATCATCGACCCAGTCGTCGTCGTCGTGGCCGCCCTGGAGGTTGTGGTTCGGCGGCAAGTCGAGGTGGGTGGCAGTGAGGGAAGGGGACGAGCTTGAGCCAGGCGACGCGCTAACTGGACCTCGAGGAGGTGGTGGAGGGACGGGCGTGGGGGTTGGCGTCGGTTGAGGCGGCTTGACAAGAAGCCACGCTGCCACCGAGGCTCGCATAAGAAGATACGCGGCGTGGTCATCTGCCCAGACGACGAGCTCGTTGTAGTACGCCGTGTACTCCTGCTGAGGCAAGCGGAGGACCTCCTGGAGGTAGCACGCCACCAACTCCTGGAAGTCGACAAGACGCTCGTACTGATCGAGTCGCCCACCGTCCTCTAGCTCGCGATAGGCAGCACGGTCTGCGTCCTCTGCTGCTCGGCACAGACGGTTCTCCGCCTCGAGCTCCTCAGCTTCGCGCGACATGACGTTGATGTCCCATGGGACATAGTCGTCGCCGGAGGGCCAGAGGCTGGGGGAGGGAGGAGGAGGTGTGGCTCTGTGCGCCAGCTCTTGCGCCCATTCAAGTCGGCTCGCCCATAGCTGCTGGTCGGCGGCCTCGTACTCCGCCAGCTGCTCTGCGAGTGTGTCTCCCGCCTCGGTGGGGCTGGTAGGGGCGAGGTGGATGTTGACGAGGGCTGCAGCCCCATGCAGCCATGGATCCTCCTCCCAGGGCACGACCTCTGGTGTGGACGGAAGGCCGTGTGGTGCCGCGGATCGTCCTCTCCGGGCCAGACCTCCTGCAGGGGCAAGAAGGTCCCATGCTGCCACACATCCTCCTCGCACGGCAGAGCCTCTGGCGTGGACGAGTAGTCGTCAAGCGCAGTGCTGGGCGAGGGAGAGATGTCGATGGGCATGTCCTCTTCCTCATCGTCTGGCTCGGCGAGAAGGTCCGCGGCACTTCGAGAAATGGCGGCCAACTTCTGGTCGCGCCGGCTGGGACGTGGAGCGCTGGACTTGCCCTGCCGGCTTCTTCTTCTCGCCTGCTGCCGGCGCCTGGCAGAGGGGCGCGCTCTTGTGATAGTCTTGGAGGGGGTAGGCGCAAGCTTAAAACGCTTGGCAGGAGGCGGCGGTGGTCTGTTGACACGACGTCGCGCCAGCCGTGCCACACGGGTAATGGGGGAGCCTGGGGGTGATAGGGGCCTGGGGGGACTTGGGGGCGTTGGGGAGCTTGGGGGGTTTGAAGGACCTGGGTAGCGACAAAACTTCATGGTCTGGCGAGACCAGGAAGGATCGGGTTTGGGTGCGGAGGCGCGGGAGGCTGCCTGCATCTCCGCTACTTGCCTGTCGTCAGCATCTCCCTGGTTTGCATGTCCATTATCTCGAGCCACACTCACTCCCCCGTAAGGGGCACATTGCGCGGGCGAAGGTGAATGCCAGGGCGCCACATGGTAAGGGTAGAGGGGGAGGGGTAAGCCGCGCGGCCGCGAGGCGCGCGAGGGATATAATACGAGCGGTAAGGGGTAGTCAGTAGGTATGGTAGTCGGGGAAGGGTAAGAGTGTGCGTGCTTGCTCTCGCTGCGGGTGCCGCTTTGGCTGACGAGGGTGTGAGAGAGGCCTATACGCTGGATGGATAAGTTTAGAGGCGACACAGGAGGGTAGAATAGAGCGATGCGAAGGTTGAGAGAAGAGAGAGAGGTAGACAATGTCGGTGGTATCTT
This sequence comes from Cutaneotrichosporon sp. PK4640, assembly GCA_023630115.1. Lineage (NCBI taxonomy): Eukaryota > Fungi > Basidiomycota > Tremellomycetes > Trichosporonales > Trichosporonaceae > Cutaneotrichosporon > Cutaneotrichosporon sp. PK4640. The sequence goes on along the minus strand of JAMALN010000906.1, from coordinate 12,731 downwards.
GCGGCGTCCACCAGCCGCCAGTTGGCGGGTGGAGGGCATGGAGGTGCTTGGCCTGCTTGGCAGCTTGGCAGCTTGGCAGCCATCTTGCCGCGTCCTCAACTCTCCCACGGGCAATGCGTCTCTCCTCCGGGAATCGCGTTTGCGAACACACACTTCTCGTCCACAAGTTCCACAATCCTCTCACCGTAGCGCCACCACCTCACTCTCACCCCACATCCCCAGAGGCAAGTGGGCGCGCATGGGCGCATGGGCGAGCGGCGCGAGCGGGCGATTGGGCGATCGGGCGATTGGGCGATCGGGCGAGCCACTCACCCGCTGGCCGCTGGGCGCTCACACGCCATTCCGTCTTCCTTGTGCCTTGATCGGCGCGATAAGATCGGCGTTGCTTACTGCTCATGCTGCTCAGCTGCTCAGCTGCTCAGCTGCTCATGCTGCTCAACCCTCCCCCCTCATGCGCTCATGCCCCTCACCTCTCCCTTGCATGCCTTGCACCCCCTCCACTCGCCCATTCGCCCATTCGCCCAACAGTACTCTAGTGGCGAATTGATCGAGTCGAATCACCACTCCACCGCTGATCAAACTTGATAGCTTGATGCGCGCACTACAAGGGGCCAAGGGGTCTACCGGGCTAGCCAGCTAGCTACCCAGTGAGGAAGGTCGAGTTGACGATTCCACGTCTCCTTCGATCACCACCTTCACCACTCTTCTCGTCTTCGCACCTTCTCTCCATCAACCACACCACACATACCCAAACATGCAGTCGGACCCCCCCAAGCCCCCATCCAAGTCTGCCCGCAAGCGCGCCAAACAGAAGCGCGCCGCCCTCAGCGCCGCGCTCGAGCAGCAGCACCCCCCTCCGCCGCGCGGCGAGTCGTCCCAGCAGGCCCCTCCCCTGGCGGCTTACGCGCAGCCACCACCTAGAACGCCGTCGTCGCCCGCGTACCGCCGGCCGCCCTCGAGCCAGCCCCCCCCCTCTCCGGCGCAGGCGTACGCTCAGCCGTCCCAGCCCCAGCAGCGCCCCGCTCCCCCGCCCCAGCCCGCGCAGCAGCCTAAGCGGCAGTTCACGTACGCGTTCGCAGCAGCGAAACACACGAAGAGCCCCCCGCGCCAGCAGGGTGTCCAGCTGACGGGCGGCCCTCCCCCTCCCCAGCAGCAGCAGCAGGCACCGCCGCCGCCGCCGCCACAGCAGCCGCAGCAGCCGCAGCTGGACCAGAACCTGAGCCAGCAGGAGCTTTGGTCACAGCTGCTCTTGTCGTCCCCCTGGCTGCTCCCGCTGCCCCACCCGGCCCATGCGGCCCACCCGCCGCTGCCCCAGCCGCCCACGTGAGTTTTCGATGCACTCCCTCCGCCCTCCGCACAAGCCCTGCTGAATTGCCAATTGCTAACACTCCAGAACACCGCGTAACGCCGGCAAACTTCCCCGTGTCATCGACATCGAAGAAACCCTGGCCCTACTTCACTGCACGGCCCCTCAACCCACACTCGCAACACTCGTCCTGCCCATGGCAGAGCCCTACGAGGTCTCTGTCCTGCCGGAGGATCCCCACCCTCCTCGCGTCACAAGCGTCACCCCCCCCCCCTCGCACGCGCGAGCAGTCGTCCTCGACCAAGCTCAGGGCCATCTAGCCAACTACCTGGAGGTATGTTCTACCCTGCCTCGGCTCCCCAACCATTCCTGCCATGAAAACAGTAATAGCTAACCCCGTCAGGCAAGGAAGTCGTCGATAGTGTCGCTTGCGGACCGCCTCGACCGGCTCGAGCAGGAGCGCGCCGTTGAAAGGGCCGCACAAATCAAGAAGGACGAGGAGCGCGCCGTTGAAAGGGCCGCACAAATCAAGAAGGACGAGGAGCGCGCCGTTGAAAGGGCCGCACAAATCAAGAAGGACGAGGAGCGGAAGCTTAAGGACGAAGCCGTGCAGAAGCAGCTCGACGCGCAGCAGGAGCGCATCCGCACCCTCACCACGGTAAGTGACAACACGATGCGGATCAGCAACATGAGCTGACAGCCAGAACCTCGCAGATTCCCAAGACGTAACATTGCCGATCTTGATCGCAGGCGCGGTGCGCCATGTGGTGGATCTAGTGGGGCGACCGCCCAACAACTCAAGCTTGCACGCGGTGAGTGGCGACTTTGAGAACTGAGAGAGTATATGCTGACACATTCAGTACCTTGCAGCGGTGAAGGATATCTCTTGCGATACAACGGAGGGATCGTTTAAGAAGGGGCTCAACGACCGGAAGCTTGGACATCTCGCATCAGCCCTCGCAATCAAGGACCTGGTTTCCGTCGCGTCCGACCGGAACGACTACGCCCACCCAGAGGGCCTGCTGGAGCACAAGCTTGTTCAAAAACTCGCGGCACTGGAGCAGGGAGAGGACGCGGCGACCCCGGAGTCGACCGTTGACGCGAAAAGGCCCGCCCGAGTCGCGCTGCTGCTCACGCTCGAAGCCATCCGGTACGTGCGCGGCCGGAACGCCGTCGCGGCAGTCTTGGTCAAGGTGGACAAACAGGTGCGCCTTGGCTTCACTTTCTCAGCCTGGCAGGCTCGCACGGCCCTCGCTACTTATGGAGTCATTCTGAACAACGTTTGAGTACATAGTCACCGTAGGAGCATTAGGAGCAAACCATGTGATCCATCAGGAGTATATGCGATGTGGCAGAGTCCTGCACCCCGCTCCACCAGCACGCGACCGCGTTCGTATCTAATGGCATGGGTATCATGTACAACAGCGTCCGGCATCTACTCGTCCTCTTCCTCATCCTCGCTCACGACCTTTCGCCTCCCGCCGCGCCGTGACCTAGCAGGGGCCTTGGGCACGGCGGCCCCGCGCTTCGCCGCCCGCCGCTTCGCCGCCTTGGTTTTCTTCGCGACGTCCGCCTCGAGCGCCTGCTCCTCGAGCCCCTTGGCCGCGTGCTCGTTGAGGATCGCCTCAAACTCCTTGAGCTCGGTCTCGGGCTTCCCGGCGCTCTTGTTCGCCCGCGCCTTCTGCAGGATCTCGGTGAAGCGCTTGAACACGGTCTCCTCGGCGAGCTTGTCCGAGTAGAAGGGCAGGCCCTCGATGAGCTTCTTCATCGAGCGCTCCGACTTGAACGGCAGGAGCGAGAGGCAGAAGGCAATGTCGCGCCACTGGCGCTCGTCCGAGGCCAGGCGGAAGCGCTGGCACAGCTTCTCGACGATCGCCTCGGCCTGCTTCTCCTTTTCGATGAAGCGGAAGATGAAGCGCATCGTCGAGGCAAAGGTCGCCTCGTCGACGGCGTGCGCGCCGATCGAAAGGTGCGAGATGACGTCCTGCAGGTTGTTGTAGAGCGCATTGTCCTTTGTGCTCAGCTCGGTGAAAAAGAGCTTGGCGAGGTCCGAGATGCGCGTGTCCGGGTCCTCGAGGCACTTGGCCATCTCGCCCAGCTGGCCCTTGACCTTGATCATGCCGTTCAGGATTAGGTGGGTGAGCACCATGAGCGTGTTCTTCTTGACCACGCCGTCCGGGTCCGTCAGGCCCTGGTACAGAACCTCCGAGTTGTCGTCGATGAGCGAGCCCCAGCACACGGCCAGGTCGCCGAGTGCGATGACTATGTTCGAGCGCACGACCGGGTCGCGCACCTTCTTGTAGATCTGGAACAGGAGGGGGAGATGTGCCTCGCAGAACTCGGCGCTCACGCACATGAACTTGGTGAGTGCGAGGGTCGACGCTTGGCGGAGGGTGGGTGACTGATGTCAGCTGGCGGTTGTGCAGAAGTGAGCTCACCTTATAGCGCTTCGGGCTGGCACAGATGCCGACGATGAGCGGGCCGTAGACCGCTAGCAGGCTCTTGTCGCCGTACAGCAGCTCCTTCTCACGGATACCCGAGATCAGGTCGCCAATGTCGTCCTCGGCGTTGCCAGCGACGGCATCGAGGTCGTTCTCATCCTTGGCAGCCGCCTTGGCCGCTGCCTTCTCTGCATTGTCAGCTTTTCCTCAAACAGTTTGAAGCTCACCCTTGGCCTTCTCGTCCTTGCGGCGCTTGAACTCGCGCTCGACGAGCTCGAGGTAGACAATGTGCTTGAGAGCGACGTGGCCGACGAGGAAGACCAGCTGGGCGAGCGCATACGCGCTCACCTCGTCGACACCGAGTGAGGTCACGGCCGTCTGCATAGAGCCCTCCGAGTTGGAGCGCGAGAGGGACGCCTTGGGGGACGCGGCCTTGCTGGGAGACGCCGGGTCGGCGAGCTCCTCGACCGCCTCCTCGGGCGGCGACGTCACCTGCGACGCTGCCTGCTTGGCCACCTTGGCTGTCATGTTGCGGATGATGGTGCCACACAGCGCATCAGGCTGCTCGCCGAGCAGGTAGATGGTGTTGATCGCCTGCTCCGCCATGGCGAACCACTGGGGCGAGCGGGACGGCCGCTCAATGATGTTCTGCAGCTTGACGAAGATGGCGTTGTCCATCGGCAGGCGCATCGTCTTGTCCGTAAGCGAGCCTGGTGTCAGCTGCGAAAAAGGTAACGGAAGCTCACCCTTGACCTTCTTGGCGCTGCCGCCGAGACGCTGGAGCGCGATACACGTGTAGCGCGCGAGCACGAGGTCGTTCTGGCCGTGCTGGCCGAGACCGATCTTGAGTAACGACTCGACGCGCTCGGCCACGACCTCGCGCTTCGCGACGGCCAGCATGCCGAGGATGATGATGGCGCCCTGGCGTTGCGGCTTGGGGATCTCCTGGCTTGTGCTGTACACCTGCCAGAGCTTGTTGATGACGTCCGGGTGCACGCCGCCGTCGGCCATCATGGTGCGCATCAGCTCCTCGAGCGAAGTGAGCTCGGCGAGGGTCGCGCCGTACGTGCGTCTGTTGTCAGTTTGAGTACAGGTGGATGAACTCACTCAAGCATGTTTTTGGCGATGCGGTTCACCTGCTGCTTGGGCGCGAGGTCTGGGACCACGTCAAAGTACAGGCTCTTGTACACGTCGATGAGGTTGCCGCGGATGCTGCGGCCGTCGGTGCCGTCCTCGGTCGTAGCGTTGTTGTCCTTGGTCCAGATGAGATGAAGCATGGTTTTGATGCCCTGCTCGGACGACTCGATGTTGTACTCGTACGCGGTGCGGAAGAAGCGCATCGCCTCGAGCGCCTCAGACTTGTTCGTAGACACAAGCAGCTCGCAGAGCGTCGGGATCGCGCCTTCGATCTGGTTGATGAACTTGAGCGCGTCCGAGTAGTACTTTTTGGTGAGGCGGAGGCGCATGATCGTCTCGGGGTCTAACGACGCCTGCTCGGCCTGCACGGCCGCGAGGTCGATCTGCGACGGGCGCGGTTTGACACCGGACTTGCGGGCCTTCTTCTTGGGCTTGGGGGAGGCATCCTCGCCGTCCTCGCCCTCGGCCTCCTCGTCGCCATCTTCCTCATCCTCCTCGTCCTCCTCGCCCCCGCCTTCCTTGTCGTCCGCCTTGTCGTCCTCCTCCTCCATGCCCGCGTCCTGTCTGGCCTTCTCCATCTCGTGCGTGTCGACCTTCTCGAGCTCGGCACAGAGCTTCTCGTACCGCTCCTGCCATTCGGGGAGGTTGAGTGTACCTCCGTGCAGCGCGCCGAACGGGTGGGTCTCGAGGAGACGGCAGAGGAGCTGGATCGAGTACCGGCGCGCAGACGACGTCTTGTCCGCGAGCGTGCGGATCGTGAGCTCGGTCATGTACGAGCGCTGCTTCGGGAACTTGGCGGGGAGGCTGGCGTCAGTTGCCATCAGCGTGGCTCAACTCACTCGCAGAGCTTGATCAACGTCGTGAGGACCTTGGAGCGCACGTAGGAGTTGAGATCGAGGTAGCGCTCAAAGAGGATCTCGAAGAAGCGCTTGATCTGCTTCTGCTTCTGCTCGTCCTCGCCCTCGTCGGACATGGAGAGGTCCTTGATTAACAGCCCAATGACCTCGACGACTGCCATGCGCATGGGGTGGGCCTGGCGTCAGCTCTACGAGGCCAGTAGACGTGTGAACTAACCTCGCTGTCCAGGTGGGCGAGTAAGAGCGGCATCTGCTTGTGCACGACTCTGGGGCTCATCTCGGCAAAGCGGACGAGGAAGCGCTGGAACGAGCGCGGGCCCTTGGCGTCGTTGTGGAGGAAGGTCTTGGCCGCAACCTCGCGTAGCACCTCCTCCGCGAGCTGGGGGTAGTCGAACTCCTTGTCGAGGATGGTGAGGAGCTCGGCCATCGGCTCGCTCAGGTGCTCGTAGTACGTGAGGTTCTGCATGATCGAGGTCTGGGCGCCGAAGCCGTGCCCGTGGAACTTGACGGCGAGGCAGATGACCTTGTAGATGCCGAGGCGGACCTCGTTGACCTTGAGGTACCCCTCGACCTCGGCGAGCTGGTACGCGGGCTTTGTGAAGCAGGACACAAAGGCCTCGCGCTCGGAGGACGTGCGCCAGATGCGCGAGGACGGGATGCGGAGGGCGCGGTGCATCGTCCCCAGGACGTGGGGAAGGTGGTCGGCCCACGCGAGCGACGAGGCGGGGCGCGGGGCGGCCTTCTTCCCGCGCCCCTTCTTCGGCGCGGCGGCCTGCTCTTCTGGGGCGCGGCCGGCGCCGCGCTCCGCAGCCGCCACGAACCACTGCAGGAGGAAGGCCCAGCGCTCGAGCTGCGCCTTGTGCTGGAGGGGGGCGTCGAGGTCGTCCGCCCCCGGCGCGACGAGGAGCATGACCGCATCCGAGTGGTGCTTGAGGCCCGTGAGGATGGCGTCAAGCGTCTTCTGGAGCACGGGTCCTGTGACGGGCGGCGCGTCGGCGTGCTTGAGCACCGAGGCGAAGACGTCGAATGTGTCCTCGGGGGAGTAGATGATCGAGTCGGGCTCCTTGATGATGGCGTCGATGGCGCCTGAGAGGTGGCTGTCGATGGCGGCTGGGGAGAGGTCGGGGATCTCGAGCTCGTTCGAGATCGGGTACAGGGACGGGTCCTCGCCGAGGGAGAGGAGCTCCTCCTGCAGGTTGTAGTCCATGTTGGCGGACCCGGGAGTGCGCCGGGAGCGTGTCGGAGTGTCGAGAGGAGTGTCGAGAGTGTTGTGAGTGATGTAAACAAGGGCGGGCCAAAGGAAGAGCAGGAGCGTGTTGTTGTTGATCTCTCGGGATGTTTACGTAACGAGGGTGTATCACCACGTGGCCATAATCCACGTCAGGAATCGTGGCCGCGCGTCGCACACTCGTCATGCCTTCCCTCCCTCGTTGCTTGTCCACCGCTGCTGCTGCAGTGACATCCACCTCCCCTCCTCACCACCTCTTCACCCTTCCTCAACGGCCACAACAGCGCCGACACCACAGTCGACTCCTCCCCTCCGCCATCATGAACCACGTAAGTGCCCCGCCCTTAGCCATCCGCGGCCCGCTCACCCGCAGCACCCGGCAGCCTGGGGCCAGCCCCTCACCGCGCACCAGCAGTTCGACATGTACTCGACCTTCCCCGTGTCGCACACGAGCATGGGCCCGTCGGCGCACACCTCTGCCCCCGTGTCGCACACGCAGCAGCCTCTGGTGACGGGCACGTCCGTCCTCGGCCTCAAGTACAAGGACGGCGTGATGCTGGCGGCGGACAACCTCGCGAGCTACGGCTCGCTCGCGCGCTTCCGCGACATCCAGCGCCTGCACCCGCTGGGGACGCACACGATCCTCGGCGCGGCCGGCGACATGTCCGATTTCCAGTGGCTCAAGAAGGAGCTCGACGCCCTCCTCCGCGAGGAGGAGACGCTCAAGCTCACGGACGGCCACCCCGCCCTCTCCCCCAAGAACCTGTACACGTTCCTCGCCAACCTCTTCTACAGCCGGCGGAGCCGCATCAACCCGCTCTGGAACGCGTGTCTCGTCGGCGGCTGGGACTTTGACAAGGACGAGCCGTACGTGCCCCCAAAGACGGTGCTGATGCAGATTCCTCGGATACGTCGACCTCCTCGGCACGACGTACACGGCGCCGACACTGGCGACGGGCTTTGGGATGCACCTCGCGCAGCCGCTGCTGCGCGAAAAGTTTGAGGCCAAGGCCGGCATCGACGGCAAGGGCGAGCTCCTGAGCGCCGAGGAGGCTGAGGCCGCCCTCGACGAGTGCATGAAGGTGCTGTTCTACCGCGACGCGCGGAGTATCAACAAGTACCAGATTGCCAAGGTTACCAAGGAGGGCGTCACCATCTCGGACTCGAAGACTGCGCCCACGGTCTGGGACTTTGCCGAGGGCCTCCGCGGGTACGGTGCGCAGGTGCAGTAGATTGGCGGCGAAGCAGATAGACAGCATGCATGTGTAGGCAGTAGGCGGTTGGCAGTAGGCGGACCAGCAGCGCGAGCAGGTGGTCTGACAGCTGGCAGGACAGCCTGGGTCAGCGCTTCGACGGGCTGACGACATCACTGGGGCAGTTGCCGGACACACCTAGTCACACAACACCCCTCCGCCGCCCTCACAACCCTCTGCACTCCATGCAAGATGCAATGTTGCTATATGATACGATGCTAGATAATCATTAGGATGTGTCGTCTCTCTCATCTCATTCTCGTCACCCCTCGCCGCCCACTACAACACACCCTGCGAGTAGTACTGGAACGTGTCGTACAGGCGCGTGTAGTTGCTCCCGGCCGAGCTGACGATCAAGCGCTCGAGGTACGCGTCCACGGCGGCGGTGGTGAGGCCGAGCGCGAACCGCTCGCGGAAGTGCGTGACCGTGTGCTCGCCGAACAGGAGGAAGCAGTCGAGCTTCGAGTCCTTCTGCATGAGCTCGACGATGGCTGGGGTTAGCATGGATCAAGCGGGGCTGGGAAGCCTCGCTGCGCTCGGCTCACTGATCAGACTGTCCGAGTGCTTCCGCGCCGCCTCAAAGCCCTCCTTGAACAGCTTGCGGAAGTACGTGTACCCCGGGCTGTCCAGGCCGCCCATGATCTCAATGTACTCGAGGGGGAGCTTGAACGGCGCGGCCTCGAAGCCCATGTTCCCGCCGGGCGAGTTGGAGAGCATGAAGCCAAAGTCGATGTGGATCAGGTGCCCGTCCCGGTCGACGAGGATGTTGCCGTTGTGCCGGTCCTTGATCTGGAGCAGGTACGTGATCACGCTGTAGCCCGCGAGCGACTTGATAAAGTTGCGGCGCGCGCGCGCAAACTGCCCGCTGTCAGGCTTGCCGTATGTCTGGGGTCAGCTAGCTACAAGCGTGGTACTCACGTTGACGAAATAGTCCATCAGGCTCACGTGCCCGATCGCCTCGCTCTCGGCGAGGCGGCGCGCATACTCGCTCTTCTTGATCGAGTGGACGCTCACGGCGTCCGTGATCGTCTCGACCAGGCCGCTCGTCTCGCCCGTAATCAGGATTCTGAAGAAGCGCGCCCAGCAGTCGCACTTCTCCTCCTTCCAGATCCGCACGAACCGCTCGATCAGCTGCGTTGCCAGCTGCTCCTGCCGCAGGTCGGCGCCAGTCTTGACGATGACACTGATGACGTCCCAGTTCGCGAGGTGGCCCCACGGCGACGCCGCACGGATGCGGCTCTTCTTGGCTGTCCAGCTCTCCTTGAAGATGGCCGCCGACGGGTCCGCTTTGTTGATCTCGCGGCGAACAATGCCCTCGTCCTCGGCCGTCTTGTCCTCCACCACGCCGACGCGCGCCGGCGTCACTTCCACACCCTCTGGAAGATGTGTCATGCGCGCGACGCGCTCCTCCTCGAGCGCCATCATCTCCTCCATTATGCGCTCGCGGATGGCTGCGGCTTGAGCTGCCGCGAGGCGCAGCTTGCCGCCCGCCGCGCTCGAGGCCGCCGGCGAGTCCGCCGCTGCGTCTTTGGAGGCACCGGTGATCCACCCGGTCCCAGGAATCCAGCGGAGTGGCCCGCCGCCATGCGCGTTCTCCGGCGTCGGAGGCTGCACGCTTGCATTCAGCTGCGCGAGCATCACCGCCGCCGTGCGCATACGCTCGGCGTAGTCCTCGAGCGTGATCACGCGCTTCGGCGATGGCTGTGGGTCGTCGAACTCGCCTGGTGTCCCTGGCTGGTGCGTGGGGCTCGGCACCTCGAGCTCGCCGTTCGCGCCTATAGGCGTGCGTGACCGACTGATGGGAGACGCACCCATCGACGAGCGTCGCGACCCAGAGCCCTCGCCGGCGTTCCACACCTCGAGATCGAGCTGCTTGTTCTTCGGCGCGCTTGGCAGCGGCAGCGCATCGGCAAGGTCGGGGAGGTTGTCGCGCACGCTGAGCTTGTTGCCGTACAGCTGCTCGACGAGGTCCATCTCCTCGAGGTCCGCTTCTGGGGGCTCCTTGACAGGCGACGCGCTCCCCGACCCTTCTTCCTCCTCGTCCATGGTGGCGTCCTCGTTCTGCAGCGGCGGGACCGACATGGGCGAGGTCGCAAAGCTCTCGTTGATCGTCGGCGTAAAGCTCCCGTCGAGCGCACCCTCGCGCTTCCGTCGGTTCATGTCTTCCTGCATGACAATCTTCTTGAGCAGCTCGCGGTTCTCGCGCCGCGTCGGGTCAAAGTCGAGGTCGTCCTCGAGGATCTCGACATGCAGGAGGTACGGTGCGCGTTCGGCCGAGTTGAGCACGACCGAGTCGCCGGGCGAGATGCGCACGACGCGCGAGTGCGCCTTCTTGCGCCGCGGCCCGCCGACGACGCGGTTGATAACCGACGGTGTCGTGTCCTTGCGGCAATGGTCGGCGTTGCACCACAGCGGCATGCACACCTCCGCGGGGAGGTTGTGGTTGAGGCTCGTGAGCTCGGCGCGCAGTGCCGAGATGCGCGCGGGCTTTGGGATGACCAGCAGGCGGTTGCTGATGTCCTCGAGGTGCAGGAGGAAGCGGATCTCGCTCCGGCAGTAGTGTGAGCGGAGGAGCTTGGCCTGCGCGTCGAGGCTGTACAGCTGCAGCAGCGACTCGCCGGACGGCGTGCGCGCCCCATACCCGCGCGGGATGGGCGAGCTGCGCGACAGTTCGGGGACGGAGTGGTACGCCTGGTGCAAAGGGATGAGGTTGACGCGCGATTTGGTGGGCGGGAAGACATCTGGTGTCGCCGAGGCCTGCGAGAACGGGTCGCGCCCGCGCTGGTCATCCATCAACGTCGGCATGGCGGGGAGCGAGTCGTGCGCGGTGTGCTTGACGAGCGCAGGCGACGTCGCGGAGGGGTGGTACGCCCTGCCGTTAGGCGGCGTGTTGCCCCGACTCTCGCGCGTTGGGGTGCCGGGCACCGAGCCGCGCGGTTGGGGTGGGAGGGTCTGTCTCCGGGCGGGTGGCCTGGAGCTGGAGGCGGATGCGGGAGCGGTCGAGTAGTCGTCGTCCGACTCGCTCTCGGGTGCAGGCTTGCGCTCCCACCTCCCCTCGCGGGGAGCGTCCGCGCCGCCGCCCTGCTCGACCTCGACTCTGGCGCGGGACGCCTGGGCATCATCCATCGGCCGGCGGCCCTGGATGACGGCCCACTCGCCGGCGAGAGATGTGAGGTTGGGCATCCCGGCGCCCGCGAGCATGACGCCCATGCCGACGAGGGCGGCGGCAGCGTGTGGGTTGATCCTCACGGGCGGGGGCGTGGAGTCGGGCGGGTGGGCGTTGAGAAGGGCGGCGGCGCCCGACAGGCTCGGGCTCGACGAGAGGGAGCGGTAGGGGCTGCGGCTGGGCTCGGGGGGGTCGCCGAAGAGGATCTCGTGGCAGCGGTGCAGGACGCGCTGGCAGATGAGGAAGGGGCGGGGGTTGGTCGTGCGCGTCGGGGTGAGGTCGCGCAGCGCGCTCTGCATGAACCAGAAGGTCTGGGGTTAGTTTGGATGGGCGGGTAGGTGCGCACCAGCATGGCGGCGTGGGGGCTCTCCTCGGCGCGCTGGAGGACGAAACTTTCGAGCGCATTGGACTCTGTTNGGGGTGGCTTACCATATCTGGGGCCAGTAGAACTCGACTTCCTCGTAGGGCATCGACTTCATGCGCCAGCAGAGGTAGTGGCTGATGCCGATGTTGTCCGGGTATGTTTTGAGATAGTGGAGTGCGACCGAGGTGGAGAAGTACGGGCTGAGGAATAGCCGCAGCCTGGGGTCAGTGGGGGAGCTGGGGGCAGGGCGGCGGGGCAACTGCAGGGCGCGCGGCGCGGGGGGAGGAGGGATGCTCACAAGAGTGCGTGCGACATGGCGGTCGACGCCAGCCGGCACTTGGGGATGCTGTGATGGGGTTAGATGGAGGAGGGAGGATGAGGATGGAGGATGGATGTTGGAATGGAGTTGCAAGAGTGCAAAGGTGGAGGGCCGAGAGATGTCTGGGCGGACACGTTTCAAACGGCGATTAACGGTATCCCCCGTACACTGTGCACAGGGCGGCTAGCCTTTAGAGGGCACGGGGCGGCATTCAACGGCGACGCCAGCAGATGGGGCGAGTGGGCGATTGAACGAGGTGCGATGTGGGAAGATGTGTAGAGGATGGGAGGTGAATGCCAACTGGGACACAGAGTGACATAGTATCTCGGCACGTCCAACTCCGGCACTGCTGCTGGCTGCTGCACTCCTGCTGGCACCATCCTCAGGGACCTTTACGCGTGGCACGTCAACACGGCCGCCGTCTCCATGCACCGCCATACTGCCCACGACATACATATACACTGTCTATTCGCTGTCGTCCTCGAGGCTGAACACGGTGCTGGGATTCGTGTGGGAGGGCGGCGAGGTCGGCCGGCTCCAGTTCCGGCTGGACCGGCGGCTCGAGTGCCGCGACCCCCTGGGACTCGGTGTGCTCGTCTTGCTGATGCTCTTCCGCTGCGCGCCGAGCGGGTCTAGCCTCTCCCCCTCCTCGTCCGAGTC
>JAMALN010000905.1:0-15311 GCA_023630115.1 Cutaneotrichosporon sp. PK4640 | reverse complement strand
GCAACGATGGCTTGCATTCAGCACCAGCGTTACATTCATTTTTGCCCGTTACAGCCCAGGTAAACGGAGTGCCGTATCCTCGGAGCTCACGACCCCACTTTTTGTCTGGGTGGTCCCACATCCCCGGGCCCGGCGCACCGGACAATCCGGAGTTCCATCTTGAGCTGTCGGTGAGGCGGGTTGTGCATCGCCTCGTGCGAGTCTGGACTGTCCCCCCTCTCCACATGCAAGCCACTCTTTTCCGAAGGAGTCGAGCCGGGTCAACTGACAGTGTGCTGCGGTCATGGGTTTCCACTGCGCTCTGCCGCCGTGGCCGTGTCTCTGCAACTGGGATGGGGCGAGGTCAAGTGATGCCCGCTCACGTGCATGACGTGCATGGCGAGCGCCACCTCGCTTGGTGTGCTGGACCCCGACGAAAGACTCCGAACCCTTTCAGAGCAACAGAACTCGAAACGGGTAGCAAGGCCTCGAGGCTCACCCTCACCCTGTTTGGAGGTTAAGCATCGATAGCATCCAGCACGACCAGCATTCAAGACCAGGAGCTTCTGAATGCCTATGACGTACAGAGTCAGGGATGGCCTCGAGAGCGCTCACGACTCGGTGTAAGAGAACACCAAGGATGTTTTGATTTGCCGAGCCTATGCACCCGTCGATCACGTAACGCACCCTGGCAGGAAAGACCAGATAGGGACATGGAAAGTGGGGGTGGCTGAGGAAAGAGGGAAGGAGGGAAGGAGGGTAGGGTGACCAGCAGATGGGGTACAGGGCCACGGGAGCGACGATGAGACAAGTGGCGGTGGGCAGCCAAACACACATCTCACACCACTCAAACCCTTGCCGAGGTGGTGACGGCAACCCGGGTCTCAGCAGGCTCCTGAGGTGATCTACGTCCAGGGGCCCTATCAAAACGACTGAATTCTTGCGACACAAGGGTTTAGAATCACGCAGTTCTTGCCCAGTTCCAAGGTGCTCACGTCATCTGCTTCTTGACCACCGAGCTTGTCATTATTGGAATGCCGTTGCAGACGAATTCAATGATACGGCGCTAGCCTGTCTCAGAAACCAGCTGCGCAGCGTTCCACGGCAATCTCACTAGAAGACCCGAGAGATAAGTGCGTGCCGACTAGGGGGGCAGCTGCAGCCTGCAGCCTGTTATGCATCGGTTATTGCGGTGGGGCTTTGGGGTCCACGGCACTTCGTATTTACTGCTGCTCGGCCTCGAAGGTTCAGCGTGTTCAGACAGGGACGGCACCCCTGCGAGGATGTTTGCTCCGATTCTGCTCGAGGGGACCAGGGATCCCAGGATGCCAGCTGCGAAACAAGTCTTTTGTTCTCCAAACAAGGTTCGTCCCAGGCCCCAAGGTTATGTCTAGCGCGCACGAAAGCGCAAGCAGCCAGTACGGCGGGGTACCTGGTCCTGAGAAACCTACGTCCCGCTTCCGCGCGGCCGCCCTTTGGTGGTCTTGGGGTGGGATCCGTTCAGGGCGGTACCCGGCGGCAACCTTCGAGAACGAGCCCAGGAGCGCTTCTGAAATACCGCGTCGACGCCGCCTGTGCTATCGCTCCTCGACCAGGTCCTCATGCCAGATGTGACACGAGGTTCCAGTCCTGTGGGTGGCACCTGCCAGGTTTGCGTGCGTGGGGCACATCGTGACATGCGCTCGCCCCCACGCGGGGAAGGCATGCATGATCGAGACGGACAGCCGGTGCCGCGGCGAACAGAATGCTGCGCCGTCCAGCGGTGCGCAGCCCTCGCGTGCAGCTGTTTCGGCTAGCCACGCTTCTGCCGAACGCATTAGTGGCAGGCCTCCGCCACACCGAGAACAAAATGCCCTGTTATGGTGCAGCATCCGGTGTCTACGGGGTCTACGGGGCCGGGGAGGTGGCGGCTTCGGACCACATGGGCGCGCGTTACAGCCTGGTCATGCAGGGTTGTGGAAGGGCACCAGGCAGCCAGAAGTGGTGGCTCAAGGCAGGGGGTCGGTCGTCCTGAGCAACCCTGAGGCGACCGTCAGCTGATGCACTACGCTCGCTCTTCGCTCGGCCTGGGCTCCCGTGCCCTACTCGCCCTCCTCCAGCAATGTCACCAGGCCCAGAAACCGCAGCCACACCACTCGGATTCAAACCTCGAGCATGAGGTGCAGCCCGTGGCGACAGGGCGCAGTGTGGCGGGCACCGGTGCGCTTGATCCCCTCCCCTCCTGACGCCGACCTGGACACGCTCGATGACCGAACCTTGGCTGAATTGGCAGGCAAACAAGCTCTGCGGGCGCCCACTTCCGCACGCAGGAAGCCTGCTTCCGCCGCGTAGCAACGTGTCAGGCCCACCTCCATCGGGCAGAGGTCGGGCGTGCGACGAGTGTTTGCTTTGCTGGGCCTCAATTAGGGGGGATGACGACGCGGGGCGGCGCACGTCCGCCCCCGCCACGCTCGCGCCACCCGGCCTTGGCCACACTCTCTCCACACCACGCCACGCCCTGTGGCTGAAAGGCATGATTTGCGTGGCGTCCCAGATCGCCGGTTCACGCCCCCACCCGAGTGGTTGAGGCCTTGTCCTCGCTGCAATCGATGCAACCCCTCATCCCCCTGGGGCGACCTCGGCCCAACTGCGGGGGGATGCCCTGTGGGGCTCCTGGGTTGACGACGAGACGTTTCGCTGGAGCGTGACGGATGTGTGGTAAGGGCGTGCCTGGCAATATGAAATGTAACGCTGTTTATCGCCGGAATACGCTACGATACACGTGCTGAACGCCGAACCTCCCACACGCTCACATCACATGCCGACAGACCATCGGTGGCGTCCTCGGTCTCGGCAGCGAGCTTCTAAGAAACGAACACCCCAGTCTTCGCTGGTGTGTCAGGCAGATTTTGCCACCCCGATCTTACTTAGCGTGTGGAGATAAGAGGGGTGCTCGGAGCTCGGTGCTCGGCGCTCGGCTTCGGCAACTCGCCAGGGATCGGCATCCCCAACCCCAATCCCGCGGCCGCACACGCAGCTCTGTGCATCTACGTCTCGGACATGGATATCGGTGCATCCTGCGTTCGAGCGTCGTGTCCAAGGCCCAGAAGTGGACAGCGCCCATTGTTCTCTCAGGAGATTACGGTATGCCGCCTCGGCCTGAGCAAGAACAAAAGAGCCCAGCGTGCCTGTGCCCCGTGCCCGCGCCCCCTGTATCCCGGAAAGCTGGTCCCCATAGACAGCGAGTTGCCACCTCCGCCCGTCGCCGATCAGCAGATCTGCGGCACTCACCCCTCCTGAGAGAACAATGCTGCTGATCGACATGAGCGATCGGCGCGTGCGCAGCCATGTGTGTGATCGCCGTGATCGCCGCGACGCCGCGACTCACCAGCGTGTCACCGCGGAGTTTGGCAGCTTTCCGCACCCCCAACTTGCCATTGGCCCGTCAACAACCGCCCCTACCAGCCCACATGAGGCCCTTCTGCGCTGACCCGATCAAAGTGGGCGCCACATGCACAGCGATGGGGCGGGACACATGCATTGTTCGAGTGGGTGAGCAGTGGCGGGAAGCGATACGCGACGAGGGGGTGGGGCGACGAGGAGTGGTGTGGGGTCCGGGCGCGAACCAGTTCCCGTTACCAGGCGCTCTTTGGGTAGGGCTTCGGAGCGGGCACCTGCGCGCGGGCGTGCTCGTCGGAGCGGGCGCCACAAGCTGGGGGCATTGGACGCTGCGTTGATGTGGAGGCGGGCGCACTCCGGATGGGTGCACTCCGGTCGCTCTGCAGGCATGACGGTACGCATCCTCGCACATCACTCCCGGTGCCAGGGAGCACACCCACCTGACCACATGGGCCACTTGCATCCGACTCGGGGCGTCCGCGAGCCCGCATCCGCTGCCGGAACCCGGGGCGGCGCCACGGCACGCTGCACTCCCGATGACGATGGCCGAGCAGATCTCCCGCACACCCGCAACCCGCTCCCGTGGCGGCTGCAGATCTCCCGCAGCCGTTTCAGCTAAGCATGCAGATCCAGCGGAGCATTGCTCGTCCCGCTCTCGTACGCCGAGGGGCGTGAGCGCACCGTCATTGGCGGGTTGCACAGCACGCCAGGTCGTCCGCTCCCCGTCACCCTCTATGCATGCAGATACTGAAGATTACTCCGCCTCCCGCTTGCGCTCGTGCACGCTGCGCGCGAGCTGCCGTCAGCTGAGGCTCCCTCCCCGCCAAATGTCGTGCGGACCCCGCCACCAGCCATCCGCCTGACACTAGCAGTGGCAGCGCGCCACATGCCGCGCATGGCATGTCGTGGTGCCACACTCGACGTCAGACTCACCTCCATCAGCTGGGCCTCCTCGCCGCTCTGGCGGCAGAGGTCGCGGAACGACCCGTTGGGATCTTGCAGCAGCTCCCACGGCGTGCCAAACTCGATCTTGCGGCCGTGGTCGAGGACGAGGATTCTGCTGTTAACTCGGCGATCGTCGCGGTCGATCCCATCGCCCTGCAGGCACAAGAAGCGGATCAGGCGCAAGGGGAACGTGGCAGTGTGGCGGAAGGTGCACTGCAGGTGCCCGAGCTAGATCTGGAGTGATTGGGCCAAGCCGGCTCTCCTGATCTCCCGGGCGTGGCAGCCGTTGTCACGGCGACAAGTCTTCCCTGCAGAGGGTCCGACTTGCCCCTCCAGGACGAGGGGATGCGCGACATGGCTCTGCAGCGCAACCATGGTAGCCATCGCATGGGCCAAGGTCGTGAAGCGTCATGGGATCCAGATGCGGCGGCTCTGACGGGGCCCAGACCCGATCGTCAAACATCAAACAAGAGTCACAAAACAAGCGTCACACTTCACGCTCCGACTTCCCGCCGGGCCGAGGGTCGGGGTGACCCGAGCCGTAACGTCCGTCGGGTTTCGTTTCGCGTGCACCGCCCCAGATCCGATTCCCGTAACTCACTTGTCCAACCCACAGACCGTCATGAGGCGGTGTGCGATGACTAGCATCTGTGTGTCCTCGAGGCCCGTGCGGATGACGTTCTGAATCGTTGCGTCCGTTGCGTGGTCGAGGTTGGCCGTGCTCTCATCCATGATGAGGAAACTGCTGTTGCGCAGCTTGAGGAGGCCGCGTGCAAGCGCGAGCAGCTGGCGCTGGCCCTGCGAGAAGTTCTTGCCCCCCGCCGCGACCGGCTCGTCGAGCGAGCGGATCATCACGCGCTCCTCGTCGAGCCCAATGGCCAGGGAGAGGGAGGAGGCGCCTGCCGAGCCGGCCCGGTCGCCCGACGCAACACGCACCAGGTCCTGCACTGACCCGCGTCTGCTCACCGCCCTGCTGGCTGAGCGGCTCATCGCGCGCGAGGCCGCCAGCGACGCGCCCGGAGTTCGGCCCGTCAGCCCACATTGCCGCAGTGCCTCCCAAATTTCGAGGTCCTCGTGCTGCCCAAACGGATCCATGTTGTCGCGGACCGTCCCGGAAAATAGCTGGGCCTCTGCGTACGTCAGCGCTCAAGTTCGCTTCCGTTGGCACTCGTGGCAGTCGTCGTAATTCGTTTGTCAACACGCACCTTGCGGCAGAATCGTCAAGCGTGACCTTAGGGTTGCAAGGCTAAGCTTGCCAATGTCCAGGCCATCAATGACAATGCTGCCCCCTTCCTGATACAGGAAACGGAAGAACGACAGGGCGAGTGTGCTCTTGCCCGAGCCCGTGCGGCCACAGATCCCGATTTTCTCCCTCGGCCCAATCTCAAAGGAGAGCTCGCGGAGCACAGGGTCGAGCTGTGGAGCATACTTGCACGTGAGATTCGACACGACGATGGAGCCGTCGCGGCTTGGCCACGCAGCGGGGGGCTCGTCGCCTTTGGCGCCCTCCGGCTCCTCCTGCTCCAGCTCGAGGTCTGGGTGAGTGCCGCCTTGGAATAGACTCACATTCTGCGATCCGCTCGACGCTGTTCATGGTCATTTCTGCGTCGGCGTACAGGCGCACAACCCAGAGGACGTAGTCGGTGAACGAAAGGGCATAGGTGATTGAGAGACCGGCCGTCGCGGCGTCCATCTCGGACCGGAGGGCGAGCACGGCCGCGCACACGGTGATGAGGGTGCCGATAAAGTTGGAAAGAATATTGAGAGCTCGGTTCGCCTGCCACAAGTACCAGAAACAGCGGGTGTTGGTGTCGAGCTCGCCGAGGAGCTTGGACATGAAGCGGGCGCTGTCGGCGTACGACCGGATGGTCGACATGCCCACCAGCGCCTCTGAGAAGGACACGAAAATGGGCGAGCGAGTGACACTGTCGTAGCGCTTGATTTCGCGCGACGTGGTCACGTACAGCGTCCCGACGATCCAGTAGAGGACGGTGATTATTGGGAACGCGACGAGGAACGCAGGCGACGAGTAAGCGACGACGACCAACACGGTCGCGCACGACAGCACGCAGTTGACGAAGAGCATGAGGATGAGGGTCGTCTCCTGGTCGACGGACGACATGTCCTTGCTGAGGCGGTTCATGATGCGGCCGCTCGGCGTCGCGTCAAAAAAACGAAGCTTGGCGCCGAGGATACGCGCCAGCATCCGCTTGTACACCCACTCGCTGGCGTGCAGAGAGCCCATAAAGGACACGCCGATACGCGCAGCAATCATCACGAGGTACACCCCCGAGATGGCGAGGTATACCCAGAGATAGTACCCCACCGAATGCTCGGGCTTGGTGAGTACACCGTTGTTGATCTCGAGGCGGCCCGACTTTTGGCCCGCGCCCGCCCACTCCTTGATCCACCAGGTCGAGAGGAACTGGAGCAGCTGCGACCCGATAAACGCGACGAAGAGCACGAGCCAGAACGGCACGCCGCCCTGCGCGCGGAAGTACAGGAGGTACGTCCCCCAGCGAATCGAGCCCTGGTTGGACTCCTCGTCCTGCACGAGCCGCTTGTCGGGCTGAGCCTCTGTGTCACCCTTTCCGCTCTTGCGCGAAGCAGACCGCGTGAGACCGTCACCGGCTGCGAGGGCGTCGAGACGCTTCTTGGCCATGAGAGCATCATGATCCAGCCCATCGAGGTTATCCTCGACACTATCGTCGACGTCCCCGCCCTGCAGCACGGAGCGGCGGCGCGAGCGCGACGTCTTGACACTCAGCCGCGACGTCTGGGCACTGAGCGCGCTCAACCCAGCCTCGGCCGTCGCGGGCTCCGGCGTCTCCTCCACGGGCGTGCTGGGCTCCGACTCGGCCTCGAGCGCGCCAGATGCGACGAGCATGGCCGGCGTGCCGCTCGACACGGCCTTGCCATCATCCAGCATGACCACAAAGCTCGCGGCGGGGAGGCACAGCCCGACAGCGTGCGTCACAAGCACACACGTTCGGCCCTTCATGAGCGGGCCCTTGAGCACGTGCTCGTAGATGTGGCGGGCGGTCTGCGCGTCGACGGCGGAGAGCACGTCGTCGAGGATGACAGTCGCAGCGGGGGAGTAGAGGGCGCGCGCAAGGGCAATGCGCGCCTTCTGCCCGCCGGAGCACGTCGTGCCCTTCTCGCCAACCTCGGTCTCGTCGCCGAGGTCGAAGATCTCAAAGTCGCGCTCGAGTGCACACGCGTGTACGACGGCCTTGTAGCGCGCCTCGTCCCAGGTCGCGCCGAAGACGATGTTTTCGCGGATCGTCGCGCCGACGAGCCACGCCGTCTGCGCGCAGTACGCCACGGTGTCGGACAGGCCCGTGGCCGGGTCTACGGGGCAGAGGTCGCGGCTGGCACGGTCGTTCGGCATAAACACCTTGCCCGTGAGCAACACCGTCTCGCCGAGGAGAGAGAGGATGAGCGTCGTCTTGCCCGAGCCGACTGGGCCGGTGACGAGGCTGAGCTCGCCCTTGGGGAACGAGAGGTCGAGCTCGCCGAGGCGGAAGGGCTGTGCGCCGTCAACCGCCTCCTCGCCAGGGTAGGCGAAGAGGGCGTCGTGGAAGCCGATCGCGGGGTCGGAGGGGCCCGGGGTGGACACCTGGGTGTACTTGAGCGTCTCGGGCTCGTTGAGGAAGTCCTGGATGCGACAGATGGACGCGTAAGCTGCGATGAGGCGGATAGCCACGTCCTGGAAGAGGGCAAGTGGATCGCGCAGCATGTTGAAGAGGACGAGCGAGGCAAACGCCTTGTCCGGGGTGAGGGGCTGCTTGAGCACGAGGACATGCACGCCGAACGCAGTGCCGGTGACAAACACGGGCGTAGCCCACACGAGCACGTTGGAGAGGGTCATGATCGCGAAGCGCTGGGCGAGGGCGCCGAGCTCGCTCTTGCGCGTGATCGCCATGCGCTCCAGGAACTTGGACTGCCACGAGTTGTACTTGATGAGCTTGATGTACGAGATGACCTCTGTGACGGCGTCGAGACGCTTGTCGGTCGCGCTCAAGAGGCGGCGCTGGAACACGGTGAACAGCCGGCCCATGAGGGTGGAGAGCGGGATAAGCGCGACGAGGACGGCGACGCCGGCGCCCGCGGCGGGCCCCAGCGTCATGAACAGCAGCCCGAGGTTGACGAAGAGCGCGAACGGGCAGCTCGCGATGTAGAACGTGTACGCGCAGACCTCGGAGATTGCGAATGCGTCGACCGACACCAGGTTGTTGACCTTGCCGTCGGACGAGGACTCGTCCTGGCCATCCTTGCCCTTCTTGACGGTGCCGGAGCGGTCCTCACGGCGGAGCGCCTTGGCAAACACCTCGCCAACGATGATTGCGCGCATGCGGACGCACACGCGGCGGCCAAGGAAGAGCGAGTGCCCATACACGACCACGCCGACGCTCTGCCCGATCGCCACTGTCGTCAGCTGGGCCCAACCTTCCAACTCACTCATGGCGATGTACAGCGCGGCGGTGCCGATGTGCCCGCCGCCCGCATTGTGCTCCGCGATCTGCTGCAGGAGCAGCCGCAGTCCCGTCGGCGGGAGGTACTGGAGCACGATGAAGATGCAGGCGACGACACTCTGCCTCACCAGCTCGGGGCGGAAGAACGCGAGGAGGTCGAGTGCGAGGTTGCGCTTCCGCGGCGAACTGTACTTGACCTCGTAGGCGGCATCGCGCGCCGCCTGGAAGGCGCGGAAGGCACCCACGGACGCTGCGGCACTGTCGTCCTCCCGGATGGCCGGGATCTCGTCGAGCGTGATCGGCTTCCAGTAGTGCTTCCACAGGAACGGGAGGATGAACCAGTATGTCGCGCGCGAGAGGGCAGCTGTCGTGAGCATCTTATCATCGTACGGTTGCCTGCGAGCCGCGGGGGCCTGTCCCGCGGCGCGGTGACTGTCCCGCACGGTGTGTGGACCTGTCCCGCTCCGGTGATTCCGCTGCTTCCCGTCTCTATTCCAGTCTCCGGCGGAGTCTCTGGAACCGGTCGTTCCAGTCTTTGGCTCCAGCTCTGGTTCCGGCTCTGGTTCCAGTCACGGTTCCAGTCTCCGCTACATCGCTGCCGCATACGCATTCCGCGTGACACTCACAGCATGGCTCCTCAATGTGCTTGGGACCCACGCCCGCCCCGCCCCGCGACACGCCGCCCTCGACCAGCCGGTCCAGCCTGTCATAATAGGGCAAGCACGCCAGCGTCGCCCAGTACACGCCCTCCCACACGACGATGGCGAGCCCGAGCGCCGAGGAGGGGTAGTTGCCGAGCGCGCCGGAGCGGAACAGCAGCGCCGCGGGCACGAGGTGGAGGGTGAGGAGGGGGAGGGCGGGGCCCGACGCCGCGCTCAGCAGCAACATCATGATCTGGGTCAGCGGAGCATAGGGGGGGCATACGGGGAAGACGAGGGGGCGCGTGTCCTCCCACGCGATTGCGTTCGGGTCCTGCAGCAGGCGCGCGGCCTCGAGCGCGACCCAGACGGCGGCGCCGAGCACCGAGACCCAGAAGTACGCTGCGTCCCACCGGGTCGAGGCACGGCGGAAGGCCGCGAGCGCGTCCTCGGCCTCGGAGTGGGGGACGGGCGTGCGTTTGGGCAGGGGCGCGGGGGGCGGCGCGGTCGGCGAGTCCGGCGGGGGCGGCGGGGGAGAGTCGGGGGGTGCTTCGGGGTCGGGAGATTGGGGGGCCAGGCTGCGGGCCAGGTTGGAGAGGAGGACGCGGGCCTCGAGCTGCGCGAGCCCGCCGTCGCCCGGCGCGACGAGGGATGCCGCGGTCGTCGCGGCGTGCCGGGCGCGCGGGGCGAGGAGGAACGCCGCGCCGACCAGCGCGAGCGCGAGCGGCGCGTTCGCAATGTACCTGCCGTCAGCGGCGTAAGGGGGAGACGTACGTGTCGCGGAAACACGGCGTAAAGTCGCTGCCGTCCCACACGCCGCAGCTCATGGTTGTGGATGGAGAGAGTGCGATGGGTGGAAATTCATCTGACGTCGACGGACTTGGCCGTTCCGGACCGCCGGGGTCGGATCCCTGGAGCCCATGTGGGCGTTCCGGCGGCGCTTGGGCGTCAGGCTCTGCCGCCTCTGCACGTCTGCCCGTCTCCTGAGGCGCTGCGCGCGCCGCCTGACTGCATGCAAGGCCTGTCCGAGCTCACTGGGCGCAGATGGTGCCGTTGGCCAAGAGCTGCGCACGTGCCGCATCCGCCGGCATGGCCATGACGATCGACGAATCGACGTCACAAAACTATCAGATAAGGGTCAACAGAACCCCTCTGCTCTGTTCTTCCGCACAGTTCATCCGCTTCATACTACTGCTGCTTCTACTTCTGCTCTGCTCCTCTGCTGATTGCTTCACAGGCCAAAATGTACTCGCCGAGGCGAGTCACGGGCCTCGCCCGAGCTGTGGGGACTCGCTCTGCGTATTGTTGGGGGGGTTTAGGCGGTGGTGTCGCCGTTGTCGCCGGCAGGGACGTTCGAGTACGCGCCACGGCCGTCGGGGCCAGTGCCGGCGCGCGCATTGACGAACCAGTCGGGGAACGACCAGACGGGGTCCTCGGGGTCGTGGACGTGGGTAAAGAGGATGAAGAAGACGAGGCCGAGCTGGGTAGCGACGTCAATGATGCCCTGCGCGAGGATCTGTGCGTTGACGTTGATCGTGTTGGTGCCGGTGCCGATGAACCAGACGACAGGGTACGCGATCCAGCCGATGACGAGGCCAAGAACGCCGAGCGTGTACAGGCCCTGGGTCGAGCGGCGGCGGGTGCGCGCGGCCGTGATGCCGGGGAAGAAGAGCATGAACCACGCGCCGAGGGTGAAGAGGACGCCCATGATGGTCCAGCCGATGAACGGAAGGCGGGGGTGGAAGCCGCGACGGTGCGAGTTGAAGTGGTCTGCGGCGACGGTGGACGCGCACGAGAACGCGGCGGCGATCACAGCGGTCAAGGCGTGCAGCGGCGCCATGCCGCTGAGGACGGCGAACTGCACCACAAAGAGCGGGAGGGTGATGGTGTGCGCGGCGTCCTGCAGCCAGAAGATCTCACGGATCCAGATGTTAATGACCGGGATCTCGGGGATGTGGATGGGTCCGTCAGGGTCGTGGCGGTGCGGCGGCGGGCGGGGGGGAGGCGGGCCGTGGTGGACATGGCGGCCGGGGCCGGCGCGGCCGAGGCCCGTCGCGAGGCAGAAGTAAGTGAAGGTCGTGACGGTCAGCGAGAGGGCCGAGAGGCTGATGTTAGCTGGGAGTGTGGGTGTCAGCTTACTAGTGGAAGACGCGAATCTTGTTCTCGACGCGCCGGGCGACGAGGAAGGTGCCGACGACACCGGCGGCAAAGAGGCCGAAGAAGACCCAGAGGGCGACGTGAACGGGCTTGCCAGCCGTGAGGAAGTGGAGGTGGATGTCCTGGGGTTAGCGGGAAGGGTGGGCGGCTAGTTGGTGTGGGGAAGGTGGCTGATACAATGTGCTGCAAGGGGAAGGCTGGGAGCTGGGAACTGGGGCATTCACTCGCACGCTGCGAGATCGCTAGAATGCCAATGTGCGGTGCGGTGGGATCTGCGACTGCGGGCGTCGTCACGCGGTGACCGAAGCAGGGCTACCAGAGACCGATGTGCTGCGGAGAGCAACCCCCGGGGTGACCAAGGTGGTGGGAGAGGGGGGAGAGGAGGTGGGTGGGGGAGTGTTGGGCGGAGAGAGTTGGGGGAAGGTCGGTGGGAGAAGCACTGCCGGAGAACGACTCGGCGACGGAAGGGGGCTAGACCCACTCTCCGCTCTCCCACTTGCCACTGACGGGCGCGAGTACCCAGAGCACAAGTCGAGCGGGGGAGGGAGGAGGGAGGGGAGGAGCTACAGCAGAAGCGAGAACTCACGGGGTGGCGGTGGTCGGGGTGGCCGTGTCCGGGGTGGCCAGGACCGGGGCCGGGGCCGGGGTGGGGAGCGGGGTGCTTGCCACCGTACTGGTAGGACATGGCGAAGGGGGAGTAGTCGAGCATGGCGGGACTGTTGCGCTGTTGCTCGTCGATCGTCGAGGTGATGGACGGAGAAGAGTTAAGAGTTAAGAGTTAAGAGTGAAGGAAGGAGGTGGGGATCAAGGGGTGCGTCAGCGTGTTGTGCGGTCCCCCCATGGCTGCATGCGTCTAGAGCTGGCTGGGAGCTGGGCGAGGTGTACCGCGTGCGCAGAGTCGGAGTGTACGGTGGGTGGCATCGGCCGAGTGGGGAATGATGCGCACCAAAGTCAGATGACCGCATACCTCGACCTCCACCTCGGTATTCCATGACGTCGTTGGCAGATGGCTCATTCTACCCGCTTTCGTTCATGTCAGACACATCCAACTCTGCTCACACGACCACTTGCAAGCGATCGCAGCATCCGTCGACCGAGGCTCAAGCATAGCACATAGTTCAGATAGCACTCCGTGTACTACTCGCTACAGGTCTAGGCCACAAAGAACCACCGCAGCGCGTTCCACAACCACGACATCGTGTCCTGCACCGCGCGTACACTGCTGTCAGCTTGCCAGGCTTCTCCCAGCTGGACGTACCTCGTGTGGTGGGCGATCCAGGTGCCCCAGTCGCCGGGGTGCACGACGCGGCCGAGCCCGTACTGTGCTTGGGGAGCCACGGCGTGCTCGGCCCGGCGGTCCAACTCCTCCTCAGCACCGGGCTTGAGCAGGTCCTCGACCGTCTCGTCGTCGGCAGAGTCCGCCACGTCGCGGGTATGCGCCGCGCTCGTGTGGGCGGCTTGCGCGTCCGCCGCCGGCTGGGGCGGGGGAGGGTCGGAGACAGCCGAGTCGGCCCAGTTGCGTACCCGCCCCTGGTCTTGGCGCCACCGCTCCTCCTCTCCCTGCCACCCCTCGTCTCTGCGCTCGTCTCTGCGTGCCCTCCATCTCTCGTCCGCTCTGTCGAAGCCGTACAGCCGCAGGTCACGTGTCTCGTCCGCAACAAAGGCCACCTCGGCGCGCAGGCGGGCGACTTGTGCCGCCAGAGAGCCTAAGATCCAGAGGAGGACGAAGTTGACGAGCATGTTCCACGATAATATGGACGCGAGCGCGGCGCGTACACGCGAGGGCTTGACGACCACCACGGTAGTTGGTGGCTCCGGGGCGACGATGAGTACCTCCTTCTCCCCGGTCTCCTCCTCCTCTACTACCACCACCTCGGCCTCCTCCACAACAGGCGGCGGCGTGGGTATCGGCGGCGGCGTGGGGAGCACGGGAGTTGGCGGTGCGGGGGCAAAGGTGATGTAGGGCACGGCGCCAAGCTCACCCGTGAACACCCTCTCACCAGAACGCTCGAGGTTAGTGGCAGGAGGGTATGCGAGGGGTTCTGTTGTCAGCTGTCACCACGTCAGTCCAGCTGAGCTACTCACTGTCCCACCCGTCGCCAGCGAGCTCGACCCGCAGCTCGCCCGTGCCTTCCAGTGAGGGGAGGGCGACGCCATCATCGTACGCGACCTCGAGCACGAGCTCGACATTGCCCCGACCTCTGCCGATGCGCACGTCTGCGAGCGTGACGCCGTCCTCAACTCTAGCGTGCACCGCATGGGGCAGGGACGTGCCACGCGCGGAAGCGCGGATGACGCGCACGGCCTCGGGCGGGACGCTCAGGCCCACGAGAACGTCGTCGGCCTTGGCGGGCCACGGGAGGAGCACGGACAGCGTCTGCAGGCCCCAGATACTGCGCTTGACGTTCACCCGCACGGTGCCAGATACGGGGATGGCGGGGCACGGAGGAAGCGCCGCGCCGCCCTCGTCCGTCCACGCGAAGGTGCCGACCGAGAGTTGGGTCGTGTCGCAGAGCGACAGCGACTCGTCCTCGTCGTCGCTGTGCGGGAGCGGGATGAGCTGCGCGCCGGGACACTTGACATCGCACTCGGCGGGGAGGGACGCGTCCTCGAAGCGGAAGAAGGGGATGGGGACCGGCGCGTCGGGTGACACGAGCGTCATGGGGAGCGGGACGAGTGTGCCCTCGACGAGAAGGACGTTGTCCTCCTCCTCGTCGTTCCCGCTGTGCTCGAACTCGAGCTCGAACATAGACGCAGGAGTTGGCGTGCGAGGTACGACCTTGAGCACGGCCGCGCCGTGCCGCTCGATGCGCCGCAGGCTCGGCGTAGCGGGTAAGGCGGGCTTCTCGTCCTCTCTATACGAGTTGAGCTCGAAGGAGAAGTCGACGGCGTCGAGCGGCGCGAGGCCCAAGTCCGATGGAGCCTCGGCGCCGACCGTGGACATCGAGTCGTCGGGATTGGTCGCAGTCGCCGATACCAGCGCACCAAGGCCCTGGAGGTCGGCGGAGCGCCACGAGAACAGTCCGTCGGCGCGGATTTGCAGGCCGCTCCAACCCCAGCCGGGCGGGAGGACGGCTTCGAGCCTGAACGGCCCGTCGATGGCGGCAATCACCGCCTCAAACGTGACCCCGACAGACGGCTGTCTGGCATCCCAGTGCGGCGCAATACGCAGGTCAGGCGGCGTGCCGAGCGCCGGCGCAAAGCCCCATTGTAACGCTACCACGTCGGTGCTCTGGTACCGGCCGCGGAGCCAGCTGCTGTCCTCGTCGTCGCTGCTCTCTGCGCCGGGCACCTCGCCGTCCTCCCACCCGTCCTCGAAGCGTCGCTTCGATGGCGTCGAGTCGAGCGCGTCATAGGATGAGGGCAATGGGAGCACCCGCGGCATGGTAACGATCTCGGCGGACGCACACTCCGTGTCGGGAGGGACGATCTCGAAGCGGATGAAGTTGTCGAGGCACTTGGGAGTGGGAATGGAGGTCTGGTGTGAGCGCGGAGAGGGGAAGTGGAAAAGGCGTGGAGGAGCTGGACCCACCTTGAACCACGTCTGGCCGTTGGTCGTCTCCTCGTCAATCGGCGCCTCAAACTCGATGACAACAAGCCACTCGCTCCGCGCCCGCCCACCAAGCGACGAGCGGCGCCGCGCCTTCTCCCCCGTAGGTGGTGGTGTGCTGTCGACAACCACAAAGATCTGGTCCGTGGCACGCGAGACGTCGACGTGGGGCTTGAGGCCTGGGTCGTT
>JAMALN010000904.1:0-15312 GCA_023630115.1 Cutaneotrichosporon sp. PK4640 | reverse complement strand
CAGCCACAGATGGCGTCACAGCACCGGCCATCCGACTTTGACTGGGACACGCTCGACCCAGAGTTCATGAGCATGGTGAACCAGATGGGGGAGGCGAGCACATCTGCACCGCAACCAGCACAGCAACCTCACCGTTTCCCTCAAACTCAATTTCCACAGTTCGGCTATGGACAGTCGGCGGCCGGGGGTCCTTCGGGAACTCAGGCCGCCGAGACCCAGCGGCCGTCGCCGCCGCAACCTCCGGGACCAGCATCCGCACCTTACCAGCAGTACCCGCACGGCCAGGCAGTCTTGCATCCGGGGTCGGCCACTGCGAACCACTTCCACCCGCCTGTGAACGTACCAGACCTCACGGGACGGGTGGCCGGTGCTTTCATCGAGGAGGCAGAGGAGGAGGACGAGCCGGGCTCATCGATGCCGGCTGAGTGGACGGGCTTTGACCTCGTCGGCGGCTGGTTCGACCCGAACGACCTGCCAAAGCAGGCGCGTGACGAGCTGTACGCCACCCGAGTGACTCTGCTGACCACAGCCTGGGACACTTCTTCTCCAACAAGAAGACTCGGCTCAGCCGGGGCTACAATGTCCCTCGCTTTATGGCCGCGCTGGACATGGCGCCGAGCAAGCGCCCGCACCCTTGTCTGGTGTACGCGATGTACGCGCTGGTGGCACGCTTCTCGCCAGCACCCAAGCTCAAGCGCTTCGAGGAACACTTCTACCAGATCGCCAGTGCTCAGCTCACGAACGCTGTCAAGGCGGTCGACCGCCCATTCGATGCCACGCGCGCCGCCACCATTCTGACCGTGTACAACTACAGCCAGGCGCAATACCAGGCCGCGACGATGATGCTAGGGCAGGCAGCGCGGTGAGTCTAGCTGGTGTGTGGCTCGGCCCAGCTGACGGCAGACTTGCCTTCTCATGTGGGCTGCACCAGATTCCGAGTTCGGTGTTCCAGCCGAGCCGCATCCCTACCGACCCAAATCGCGGGCGCCTGCTGGGAGTGATGCGCTCGCGTGCGTGGCTCCTCTTCCCGCCTGTGGACGCGATCGAGCTCGGCGAGCGTATCTGGGCCTTGTTAGTTCCCCTGACCTGAAGATTAACTGATGGCAGCTGGAACATCTACATCGTCGACAGGACCGGCGCCATTGGGTCTCAGCAGCCCCCGTCGATCCCAGATTACGAGGTCCGCACGCCCTTCCCCAAGCCGCTGTACGAGTACGAGCTTGGCCTCACGTCGCACAAGGACGACTACACGCTCAACTCGGCGGACGACGATGTGAACCCACCACCAGAGATGCCCACCGACACGGACGCGTACTCGACCATCCTCTACATCCGCTCGCTGGCGCTCCTCGAGCGCGCAAGCAAGCTCATGTACCTCCCCGTCGAGCGCGATTCGCCAGTGTACGACCACCTCACGCCGTCCTCCATTGCGTCCGACATGTCCGGGCCCGGTAACAACGCGACTTTTGAGGCACAGCGTCACGACATGCCCGAGGTGGCATCCGTGTCGCCGTCCTCGGACATTGATGATTACTTAAGCTACCAGAACTACGCCGCGGACAACATGACGATGCGGCAGATGGGGGCAGCAACGACGAAGAGCAGCATGCGGTGCGCCCGACTGCGCACGCCCAAGGCGTACGAGAAGGTCCGCGCGGCCCTGCTGCGCCTCGAGGCAGACCTACCTCCCGACCACCGCACGCGGTGGGACCGGTGGGACGGACATGTGTCGGCCTGGCTGTATAACAACCCCACGAAGGAGTGGGTGACTGTGGTGAGTGCCAGCTATGGCTCGCTCCATGTAGCTGACATCAGACGTTCCTGCGCGGGTGTGCGTGGATGTTCCTGTTCGACGTGTACTCGTATCAGGCCGAGAACCAGGAGGCGGTGGCGGTGGCACGACGCCTTGCCAACACCATCAAGGCCCTGTTCCCGCAGGTGCGTCCCACTCGGCGATTCTTTACTGACGAACAGGGGCTGGCGGCCGACTTTGATGTGTTCATCTCCATTGTGTAAGCGCCCCCTTTTCTGCGCCAGCTGACTCGCCAGATGGTTCTTTATCAGTAACATTCTCATCCGCGAAGTCAAGCGCCTGCAGGCGCTCGGGGATCCCGCGGGCGCAGCCGACGTCGAGGCCGACTTCAATGTCGTAGTCGAGGCGCTCAAGGTGTACGGCAAGCGGCACGACATTGCCAAGATTCAAGTCAAGCGCGCCGAGGGGATGCGCGAGGCGACGCTCGACGACATGGAGTTTATGAAGGGAGATGGGTACGACAACGACCACCGCGGCAGAGTAGTGGTGGACGGTAAGACAGTCGACTAGTAGTGCTTGTAGATGCCGAGATGCCGGCCGTAGGAGGCGTCGGCGGCATGTAGATCGTGCATGTGAGGGACACCATGCCTCAAGGTGTGACCGCTAGATACATGCATGTAACGTGTTGCGAACAGGAAGCGAGCATGGATCTCGCCGTCGCGCCAAGTGTAGGCACGGTTGGACTGGGAAGTGAGAGGCTGGACACGGACGCGGCTGGCCAGTACCCGATTATGGGAAGTTGGCGTC
The DNA here is from genome assembly GCA_023630115.1 of Cutaneotrichosporon sp. PK4640. Classification (NCBI taxonomy): domain Eukaryota; kingdom Fungi; phylum Basidiomycota; class Tremellomycetes; order Trichosporonales; family Trichosporonaceae; genus Cutaneotrichosporon; species Cutaneotrichosporon sp. PK4640. The sequence continues at coordinate 12,752 of JAMALN010000904.1, read as the reverse complement.
GAGTTCTGACGGTAATTTAGTATTTAGGCACGGCTGCGGCAATTGTAATGACGATTAGTTTCAGATTTGACCGCGGTCTCGAGTTGTATTGATTGAGATAAGGGTCGTAATTGAGTTGTAATATATTGGTTGTGGCATGCCGCCGCACACACACACGCACACACACGCTTTCCTGGGTGGACCCTCCTTGGGAGCGACCTCACCGCACACACCCCCGTTTTGCGTCTCACCCTCACCCAAACCCCTCACCCAACCCCTCACCCCCGCCCAGCCGTTGACAATAGAGATATTGTCTACGACTGCAACACATAGTCTTGTCACCGCATGCTCCGTTCTCTTCAACGTCGCATTCACCACTCTAGGACTCTGGTGGTCCTCTCTTCCTCTCTACCACTCTCCTCCTCCTCATCCTTGTCATCGGCGACGCGCGTCCCCTCCGCCCTCCACTCTTTCAACCCCTCCCGTCCCATCGCCACCGTCAACGCACCCTCCCTCCTCTTCCGGCGCGCAAGCACCGCTGCCGCCCCGCTTTCCGGGTACGTCCTCGTCCTCGCCCCAGCCGCACGGCGAGGCCCCCCGAGCAAGGTTACGTGGCGCTGACACCACCCCCCACCCCCATCGGCCTTGTCCGTCTCCGCACCCGTGCCGCGTCTCGCCTCGCCTCGCCACCTGTATTGTCCTGGTCCCCTCGTGTGCTTGCTTCTGTCGCGTGCGACTCTGGTGACTCGTACATCCGGCTCCCACATCAAACACGCAAACACTTCGCACCGCCTTCCTTTGTCGTCGCTTCCTTTCACCTCGTCACCTCCCACTCCATCACCCACCTTTCCCTCTTACCTCCTTTGACCAATCCTCCCCCATGGCCGTGCCGACCCGCGCGCTGCTTCTCGCTGCTGCGCTTGTCCTCCTTGCTTGGCTCTGCAGGACGCACGACCTCCCGCCCTCTGTCCCTCTCTGGCGCCGCGCCGAGCAGTCGCCCGCCATGACTGTCCCCATCCCCACCATCGACTTCCCGCCGCCGCCGCCCATTCCTACCGCCACCGGCGAGGTCAAGATCAAGGTCCCGCCCACTGAGGACCGCGCGCACCGCCACTTTACCCTCCCCAATGGTCTCGAGGTCATCATCGTGTCCGACCCCAAGTCGGACAAGGCGGCCGCGTCCATGGACGTCGGTGTCGGCCACCTGTCTGATCCCGTTGACCTGCCGGGCTGCGCCCACTTCTGGTATGCCCGAAGAACAAGGAAGTGTGCTGACTCCATAGCGAGCACCTGATGTTCATGGGAACCAAGACTGTGCGCCGCCCCTCCTCTGCCCGCTGACTCCAGTTCCCATCCGAGAACGAGTACTCGTCGTACCTCTCGGCCCACAACGGCCAGAGCAACGCGTGGACCGCCATGTGCAACACCAACTACTACTTTGACGTGGCGCCTGACGCGCTCGAGGGCGCACTGGACCGCTTCTCGGGCTTCTTCAGCGAGCCCCTCTTCTCGGAGGACTGCACAGAACGCGAGATCAAGGCCGTCAACTCGGAGCACCAGAAGAACATCCAGCACGACCGCTGGCGTGCGTTCCAGCTCGAGAAGTCGCTCTCCAAGCCCGGGCACGTCTACGGCAAGTTCGGCACGGGCGACCTCAAGACCCTGTGGGAGCAGCCCCGCGCCGCTGGCCGCGACCCCCGCCAGCAGCTCATCGAGTGGTGGGAGAAGGAGTACTGCGCGCGCCGCATGAAGCTCGCCGTCGCTGGCCGCGAGGACCTCGACACGCTGGAGCGCATGGTTCGCGAGCGCTTTGACCGCGTCCCCGTCCGCAGCGAGGGTGCTCCGCCCACCGGCCCGGACGGTGTGCGCGTGACCTTTGAGGACCACCCCTACGGTCCTGAGGAGCGCGGCGTGAGTCACTTGCTTCTTTGAGGTTCCTTCGCAGAGCGAGCCCGAGCTCGCAGCTCGTCGGACATGCTAACAGTCAGGTTGTCACCTTTGCCAAGTCGGTGCGCGACGTCCGTGCGCTCGAGGTCATTGTTCCTGTCCCCGACCTCAACCACCTGTCCCACCTCAAGCCCTTCAACTTCATGGGCCACTTTATCGGCCACGAGGGCCGCGGGTCGCTCCTCTCGTACCTCAAGCAGCAGGGCTGGTGCAACCAGCTCTCGGCCGGGAACTCACACGACGGCAACGGCTTCGGCTTCTTCAAGGTCATGATGCAGCTGACTCCGCAGGGCCTGGGTGAGCTCTTGACCCCTTTAACAAGCTGACAGCCAGAGTCATGGCGCGACGTCGTCCTCGCGGTCTTCAAGTACTTTGAGCTCCTGCGCTCCACGCCTCCCTCGGAGACTTCGTTCAAGGAGATCCGCCAGCTGGCCGACATCTCGTTCAAGTACGCCGACCGCGGCAAGACCCGCGACTATGTCACCATGCTCGCCGGCTGGATGCAGCACCCTGTTGAGCGCGAGGAGATCGTCAGCTCCAACTGGCTCCTCGGCGAGTGGGACGCCGAGTTGATGGCCAAGGCCTTCCAGCTGCTCGACCCCCGCCAGTGCACGGTCGGCATCCTCAGCAAGGAGCTGCCCAAGGACGTCGCGGCCACCTACGACTCGAAGGAGGCCGTCTACGGTACCGAGTACCACCGCGAGCGCTTCCCCGAGGCCTTCCTCGCCGAGGCAACCTCTGGCAAGCCTCTTCCCGCTCTCCACCTCCCGGACCCCAACCGCTTTGTCCCCGAGAACCTCAGTGTTGAGAAACGCGAGGTGGAGACTCCCGCCCTCCGGCCCGACCTCCTGCGCGACAACGAAATCTCGCGCCTTTGGTACAAGCAGGACGACCGCTTCTGGCTGCCCAAGACCAACGTCCACTTGGAGCTCCACAGCCCGCTCATGGAGGCGACTCCTCGCACCGCGGTCCTCACCCGTCTCCTGTGTGACTCGTTCACCGACTCGATCACCGAGGACATCTACGACGCCGAGCTCGCCGAGCTCTCGTTCCACCTGTGGTACTCGGGTGACTCGATCAGCCTCCTCGTCGGCGGCTTTAGCGACAAGCTCCCCTTGCTCACGGAGACGATGATGACGAAGCTCATGAACTTCAGGGTCGACCCCAACCGCTTCGACAAGCTCGTCTACCAGGCCAAGATGCAGTGGTCCAACTTCCCTCTCGCCGAGCCCTACCAGGTAGCGCACTACTGGTCCTCGTACGTGACCACGCAGCGTGTGTGGTCGCCCGACGAGAAGCTCAAGGAGCTTGACCACATCTCGGCCGAGGACGTCCAGGCCTTCAGCCGCGAGCTCTTCCAGAGAATGTACATCGAGACGCTTGTCCACGGCAACCTCGGCGCCGAGGACGCCAAGCGCCTGCAGGACACGCTCGAGCGCATTGTCTCCGCCCGCGCTCTCGCGCCCGGGGAGCACAGCGACCGTCGCAGCCTCATCCTTCCTGAGAGCTCTCTCAGCGTTTGGGAGCTGCCCGTCAAGAACCCGGCCGAGCCCAACAGCTGTGTCGTCTACTGGATGTACACTGGCGACGTCACCGACCCAGTCGCGCGTGCGCGCCTCGCGCTGCTTGGCCAGATCGTCCACGAGCCCGCCTTTAACCAGCTCCGCACCAAGGAGCAGCTCGGCTACGTCGCCATGGCGCAGGCCACCAGCACGGGTCTTAGGGTGCTCGTCCAGTCGGAGCGTGACCCCGTCTACGTCGAGACTCGCATCGAGTCCTTCCTCACCGGCCTCAAGGATATCATCGAGAAGATGAGCGACGAGGAGTTTGACCGCCACCGCCAGGCGCTCATCGACAAGAAGGAGGAGCAGCCCAAGAACCTCGGTGAAGAGAGCCGCAGATTCTGGTCGCGCATCAGCGACAAGTACTACGAGTTTGGCAAGCGCGCGACCGACGTTGCGCAGCTGCGCAAGACGACCAAGCAGGACGTGCTCGACCTGTACCTGTCCTCGATTGACCCTGCCTCATCCGCTCGCCGCAAGCTCTCGGTGCACCTCCGTAGCCAGGTCAAGCCGGGCTCGAAGGCGACCCTCGACCCCGCCGCTGCGCAGGCCCTCCTCATGGCGTTCGGCAAGCACGGCGTTCCCGTCGACCAGGCGGCCATTGGCGCCCTCATGGCGACCAAGCCCGCGCCCGAGCAGCTCCAGGCCCTTGCGACGCAGGCCGTCGCTGCCGCCTCGGTCTCGGAGGAGGCCAAGACCGAGCTTGACGGCCTCATCGCCGCGCTCGGCGCCAAGCCCACCGGCAACAGCAGCGCGAACGGCACCGACGAGGCCGAGCCCAAGCTCGCCCCCGGCAACGTCTACATTGACGACGTGCACAAGTTCAAGGCACTCCTCATCCCCAACAAAGCCGCGGTGCCCCTCGAGCCCCTTGTCGTGTCCAAGCTCTAGAATAGAGAGCTACAAGTATAGTTTGTAGTAATAGCCCCTGCATGACCATTCAGTCTGACATTGCTTGGGGTGCGTGAGGTGCGCGTGCGTGTGCTGCGAGCTTCGTGACTTGGTGCGTGCGAACAGCGAGTGCTGGGCTGGATGGTTGGGCCAGCCGATTGAAAGGGCCATCATCCATGCGAAGAAGAGCGCCGCGAGGCAGTCTTCATCTAACCCCTTTACAGCGGTATTCAATCTAATTTACGAACAGTGCTACAGTTGTGAGATCATAATGCCTGGGGCATGTGCAGCGGCCATTCGCACACCCATCCATGTCGGCCGGCCCTTCAGAAGACACCATATACATATAGCTACACTACTCCTCGGCACCTCTCACCTCGTCCCCACGCACGGCCTCGGCCCCAAACTCGTGCCAGCGCGGGTTGTAGCGCACGTCGAGATTGACGCCGCCATAGGCATACCCATTGAATCTCGTGATGGCTTCGGCCGCACTCGCCGCACACTCAAACTGCACAATGCCCTCGCCGCGGCTCTCCCCGCCCTCGGTCAGAATCTCGGCCAACACGACCGGCGCGACCGTCACGAACAACTCGACGAGGTCCATGTGCGCCGTCTCACGAATGAGCTGGGGTCAGCTAGCTCTCTGCTGAACTCACATTCCCGACCCAGATCTGCGGGCTCTCGGGCGCCGCCTCCACCGCCTCCTCGGCGGGGGCGTACGCCCCGTTCGTCGCGGGCGCGCCGGCGGCGGGCGGGGCGACAGCACCGCTGAACTGCTGCATCGGCTGCTGAATCGCGGGCTGCTGGAAGCCCTGCTGCTGCTGGTACCCGCCGCCAAAGCCCTGCTGGAAGCCCGACCCGAACCCGCCGCCGAACCCGGGGCCGAAGCCGCGCCCAAACCCGCCGCGCGGCATGCCCCGCATCCCCCGCACCGGCGGGCCACCGCGTATCGGCGCACCGCGGCCAGGCATCGCTGCGAAGCGGTCCTCGCGCACCTCCAGGACGCTGCCGGACCAGTCGAACCCGTTGAACTTGCGGATGGCGTTGGCGGCGCCCTGCGCGTCCACAAAGGCAACAGTGCCGTTGCCCTTTGGCCGGCCGTCGGGAGTCATGCCCACGTCGGCGCGTATCACCTCGCCCGCGGCGCGCATTAGGTCCTTGAGGTCTTGCCAGGACGCGCCGACGGGGATGTTGTTCACAAAGACGTTGCGGTTGGCCGGCTGGCCGCTGAACGTCGCCGCCTCGCCTAGCGCCATTCCCATGCGTCCGGGGATGGGCGCCGAGCCGAAGCGCGCGTTCTGCTCCCGGTCCTGCATGTCAGCTGGGGAGCACAGCGAACCTCACCCAACGCAGGAACACTGCGCGGCCCATGAACATCGTCTCCCCGAGCTCATCAATGGCTGCACGTGCCTGCTCGCGCGTTGCAAACTCGACCACGCTCCATGTCAGCTGTAGGCAATGGGCGGCACTCACCCGCAGCCCTTCGAGGTGCCCTGTGGTGTGACGAGGATTTCAGAAAACACCACATCGCCGCCACCTGAGAGTGTCAATAGAGCTGATCATTCATGTGTATGAGGGGTAGTAGTGGTTCCAGTCACATCGCTGCAGCTTGCAGGAGCACCTGACCGTCGAGCTCAATCTCGATGCCATCCAACCCAACTTCCAGTCTCAGTCCAGTCCAGTCCGCCCCGCCCTTCCAGTCCGTCCGGTCCTTCTCCAGCCCGAGTCCTTCTCGGCATCCATCTCACCCAATCCCTTCTCGCCCCTTCCCCTTCTCGAACCCGCCGCCAGATCCAACACAGTGCCCCCAGCTCGCCTCCAGCCCGGTGGCGGTGTTGCACGATCGCGACTTGGTGGGGTTCGACCCTCGGACTCGGACTCAGACCTGGAACCTGGCTTGCGGCTTGGCAGGAGCCAGCAGTTTGGGCTTGGGCAGTAGCTTGCGCTGTCTCCAGCTGTGGCTTGACAGTGGCTTGCGCCGTCTACACCTTCCGCCGCTTCACACGACCAGGGACGTACCTTGACGCATGAACTTCTCCAGGTCCTTGTATGTGACTTCGTACTTGAGGTTGCCGACGTACAGGCGGTTCTCGCGCCTGCTGACGCGCGCGTGAGCCTCCGCCGCGCTGGGAGGCGCGTTCATCGGTCCGCCCTCAGTCTGGAACACGGGCTGGGCGCCGGACATGGACCCCCACCGCCGGCGTGGCCCACGATCGCGGTCGCGGCCTCCACGACGCCTTTCGCGGTCGCGATCACGGTCACGGTCACGATCACGGTCGCCGTGGTCTCGTGACCGCGAGCGAGAGCGCGACTGGCCAGGGCGGTACAGATCGTCCTCGCCACGGTGGGAGTAGGAGTGGGATGGGCGCCGTCCACGGTCGCGCTTGCGGTCACGATCACGGTCACGGTCATGGTCGCGGTCATGGTGGTCACGGTCACGCGAGCGAGAGCGCGAATGCGAGCGCCTGCGGGGCGAGCGAGACCGAGAGCGAGACCGGCGCTGGTGTCAGTAGCCATAGAGACGAGTGAAGAGTGGAGGCAGGAGGACGACCAGAAACGTGGGGTGGTGAGTGGGGAAGGGAAGAGTCAGCGAGAAGACGCGCGCTCGTGCGGCGCGGAGGGCACCGGTCGCGTTGAGAGAGAGGGGTGAAGAGTGAGGGGCAAGGCGAGGAGAGGGGAACTCCGGAGCGGAAGGAAGGTGAGTCACGCGCGGTCGCCGAGTCGAGTCGACGCGCGTCCAGACGGCACTCACGCGTTCACGGCGCCGCTCTTCGCGCTCTACGCTACGGTCGTCGTCTCTGTCGCGGTCGCGGTGGTTGTGGCGGCGCTCGCGTTCACGGTCGCGCCCGTGCTCTCTGTCGTCGTAGTCGCGCTCGTCGCGGCCGTAGTCGTCGTCGCGGCTCTCCCGGCGATCGCGGGTGTCTGCTGTCAGCTCAAGATCCGTGCAAGCGAGCAGACATACCATAGTCTCTGTCCACGTCCATGGCAGACATGGTGAGTACGGGATATGGGTGACTGGAGAAATGTGGGGAAGGATGATCAGCTGGGCGGCAGGTGCATGCCGCGTGGGGTGAGTCGTTGCCTGGGTGTGTCAACATGACGCACCGCACCCCTCCGCACTCGGCCCTTTCGGAATTCGCCGAGTGTGGCGTTTCAATCACCAAGCTACTGACTGACTGTACATGCACCTCATGACATAGCAGACAACGCAACCTGGTACATGATATGATTCCTATGCTCTACATCGCCTCCTGATCTCTTGGGCGTTCGCGCGTCGTGGCTAGTGGTGGTGCTGCTTGTTCTGGTGGCGTTTCAATGCGTCCTGCCTGTGGAATGTCAGTTTTGTCCCTCTCTGAATGAGAACCGCGGCAACTCACCTGGTAAAGTACTCCAAGCACACTTTGCACCGGATCCGTGGCTTATCTCGGATCGTCTTCCAGAGCAGCGCTTTCTCCTCTGGCAGCTTGCCCTCCTGGACAAGGTCGCCTTCTCTGCGCGCGTGACGCGCCATGTGCCGCGGGATGTCGTACTTGCGAGTGAAGACATCGGGACACCGTTGGTACGGCGGCAGCGGGTTGACGTACTCGCACTGCACGCCGCCCGCGGGGATTGTCGAGGGTTTCCCATCTGATGTCCCGCTTGGCCGTCTAACCTTTGGCTGGGCCTTCTTCCCTGCTGGTGCGGGCGAGTCCTTGCTCGAGGAAGGCGACGCCTGTGCCGGCGGCATCGGTAGAGTTGGGCGCACGCGCGAGCCCTTGTCCTTGTTCGAGTTGCGGCGGTTGCGCTTCTTACCCGCGTTGTACTCGCTGTCGGACGCGCTGCCGTGCGACTCGATGTCAGAGTCCTCGCTAGGGTTGCTCGGCGGGTTCCGAAGACTCGGGTCAGGGGCTTCGAGGTTCTTCTTGCTTCGCCGCCGCTTCTTTGGCGGCTCGGCCGACCCATCGTGCTGAGCCTGGCCGTCAGGAGGAGTGCCCTCGAACGGCGAGTTGTCGTAGGCGGGAGGGATGGCAGTCTGGCGCCACTGCGCCACAGCCTCAGCGCCCTGCTGGCGCTTGAGATAGGTGCTGTATGACCTATTTCTCTGGTTCTCGTGTTGGTGCTGGTCAACGGCGAGAGCCAAGAGGTCCAGATTACTCGCAGACGACGACGAAGGGGAACCTTCGCGAGGACCTACGGTCTGGTCATCCTCGTCATTCTCCGCCGGACCGTCCGTGGACGTGTCACCCTGCTGCGCGTTCGGCAGTTTGTGCTGCGCAGCATTCGGCGTCGCGGGACCGCTGGAAGGCAGGCGGTGAAGGCTGCCTCGCCGAGGCGAACCCGGCTTGCGGTTGCCTATGGTCGACGGCGGAGGCATGTTCGAGTTGGACGAGGTACTCGGCTTGGTGTAGTAAAAGGGGTAATTGAGCGCGTTGGTGTTGGTGGGCTGCGACACCGCGTTGACCCACTGCACGCCGGGAAGGAAGTCGGACTCCTCTGACGAGGTCGACGAGCCAGACGAGACGAACGACCCGCCAGTTCTGAGCTCGCCGCGCTCACCGCGCATGTCGCCGCCAGAGCGGCGCTGGACGAACGCAGCCGCAGAGCGGGGCAGCTCGTACTGGTTGGAGGAAGGTGCCGAAGGCATCATGTTGCCAAAGTTGCGCTGGACGACACTGGCCGTGCCGTTGATCTGGCGCACCGCCTCGTCGGTCTGCGCGAGCTGCTTAGCAATCGCCTCGTCGTCGGCTGCGATGCGCACGTCGCCGTCCTCATCCTCGGACGAGACGGGGTAGTTGGGAAATCCCTCCTGATTGTACTGCGAACCGAGAGTAGCCGGTATGCCCATGCTTGAGACAAACGACTCGGTGGACGTCGACCGCGCCTTGGTCCAGCGCGATGGGCGGGCAGGGGGAGGGTTGTGCGAGCCGTTCGAGGCAGGTGCGGCGGGGGTCACGAACGTCGGGGACGGAGTCTCGACCGACTTGGGCTCGTCCGTCATCTTGTGCGTGTTGAGGATGGCGCTGCGGATCTCGGTTGAGGGGGTGCCGGCCGCATCCGAGGCTCCTGAGGGCTCCTTGCTGGGCGGCGCGGAGTTTGCGGGCGTCGAGGACGAGTTGGGAGCGGCGGGCACGGGTGGAGGAGGGGCCAGGGGTAGCTGTTGGTGGCCCGAGACGGTGGTTCTCTGGACGGGCTCGTCTTCGCTGCTCATTGTGGGAGTGGGTGATGGAGGTCGAGCTAGTCGACCTGGGACGAGGAGGTAGGGGACTGGGACGGCGTCTGGGGAGAGGAGGCGTGGACAAACCGTCTGCCAACCAGAGTAGAACGATTCTGGCCAGTAGTTGTCTGAGAACATTGGGTAAGCGAGTGGAATGGGGGATGAAGGTTGAAGCACCATTGAGAGGACTTGATACTTGCCTTTGAGGAGAGATGGAGCGCGCCTGTGGGTCTGTGGGGGGCGGCTGTGGGGCAGATAGGAGGGGGAATGGGATGGGATATGGGATCGGAAGCAAGAGAATGGCTTCTGCGCTGGGCGTGACACGTGAGATGGAGGAGGGGGTGGGGGGTCACTTGAGTGTTTGTGGGCGGTGAAGGAGAGGAAGGGAAGGGAGGAGGTGGGGAGATGGGAAGATGGAGAGAGAAGATGTACGAGTAGCGAGTAGAGGAGAGGATGGAGAGGATGTAGAGTAAAGAAGTATGGAGTGGATGATGGATGGATGGAGGGAGGAACGAGGAAGAAGGAGAGGACGAGCACTTGGATGAGGAAGACGAGGACCACCAAGGTTGGTGGTTGACTGGGGGTGAGAGGTGTGTCCGGACGTCTGGGGGTAGGTGGGTGGGATCCGCGCCTGGCTACACAGTGGCTACGGTGAGAGTGAGCGCTCAGTTGGGCGGCGAAACCGTCAAAGGGGCGGGGGGGGGAGAAAGAGAACGGCATCAAAACTGGGTGGCAAAGCAGCGAACTCCAGGGTAGGGAATTTGCCACCAATCATTTGCCACCCGAGTATTTGATCCCGCGATCGTGAATCCCCCGACCATGCAGTCGATCCAACTCGACTAGAGATCAGCACTGCTTTCAAGGCAATTAAAAGCAAGGCGGTGGTGACCGTCGCTGCCTCATGCCTCACGCATCACGCTCCCTGCTCGCTGCCAAAAACTGTACAACATGCAGATCTATCTTATCAACAGTGTTCGTTCTACTCTACTCGCCCTCGGCATCCTCGGCACCCTGGTGTCGCACGGCAGTACGACACACATGCCCACACCCCGAAGGGCACACGTTCGTGATCACCACCGTAGCACCCTCGATTGCCCCCTCGCTCGCCGCGTCGGGGGTCACCAGCTCGACCTGCTTGATTCTGGCAGGTAGCCCAGACGACTCGTATGACGTCGCGTGCAGCCCGCTGTTCGAGCCATACGACGATGAGGGGATGCCCGTGGTCTGTGGCTGGTTGGACGCGCGCCGGCCAATGGCGGGTGCCCCGGGGCTTGGTGATGGTGCCCGAGACACCTCGGGTGCTGGCACGACCGTTGCTTTAGCGGATTTCACTGGTGTTAGTTTTGCTTACAGCCGTGTCTGAGGCACTAGCACTCACTATAGTATGCCCGCATGCAGCGCTGGTGACCTCCGTGACGGCACTTGTTGCAGCCCATCCAGAGGCCCTTGACAGGTTCCCGGCTTGTGTAAGCTGCAGCGTCGGAGAGACAACTCACCAGATTGTGCAGACCTTGGCGGCACGGCGGCACTTGGCGCACCACCAGAACGTCTTGGTCTCCTGCGTGTCGTCGAGCGAGCCGGTCGACTTGCCGCACTTGGCGCAGTACTGAATGTGCGTGACGCCGTCCATGCCGGAGCGGGTCTGTGCCCCGAGGACGTCGGAGAAGCGGCGGTAGTACGCGACCGGGATGGAAAGATGGTGGGCCTCGAGCATTTCTGCTGTCAGCTGGGTACATGGGCGTCTCAAGCTCACCTAGGTATGTGTCCAGGACGCGCTCGACCTGCTTCTCTGGGAAGCTGATAACCTTGGAGCCGACGATGTACAGTGCCGTCGCGAGCTGCACCTCGCCCTGCTGTCAGTTAAGTTCAAGTTCCACTAACTCACGTCGTCGATGTACGCCTCCCACCAGTCGAGGAACGACTGCGTCCGCGCCTCCCGGTAGTCGTCCCATTGGGTGGCCGGGAACGCCTCCTGCACCGGCCGTGTGATCGCGACGGGCAGTGCCCGGTCCGCAGTGCGGTCGGTGACCGACGGCCGCTGGCTACCGCGGGCCGAGCCAGTAGCGCTGCGGCGCCCGTTCGACACGCCGCCCTTGTTTGGAGAGGGGGCGCGTGTGCTCTGCGGCGTGGAGCGGGATGAGCGCGAGCGCGCAGCGCCTATCTTGGACGGCGCGGATGCAGCCGCCTCGAGGGCAGCCGATATGCCGTATGCGTCGGGGTAGTCCAGGTCCGCGATGGGGGTGAGGGACTCGTCCTCGTCCGACAGCGGCGTCTCAAAGCCTAGCTTCTTGGTGACGCGCATGATTCCGCTCTGAGCGAGGAGGGAGGAGCCAGACGACGCCCAGTGGGCAAGGTTGGGGCGGTGTGCGTCGTTTGCGGACGGGGGGACGAAGGACTTGAAGCGGCTCTTTGGGGGAGTCTCGGGGCCGTCCGACTCGGACGAGCCCGAGCCGTCCACGGGCTCGTCGATCTCTGGTGGAGCGACGATGTCCTCTCCCCGCACCATTGGAACGCCGGGGAAGGCACCGGCGTTGATCGTCTCGTCGCTTGGTCGTCTCGTCTCCAGACCGTGGGGAGATGGCGGGCGCGGAGGTACAATCGTGGCTGCTTGCGAGAAGACGGACTCGTTGAACATGCCCTGGTTGGTTCTCCCAAACTCGTCAAATATGCCGATGAGGAAGTCCCAGGCTCGAGCATCGTCGACGCGATGGCACATGGACGCGACGTCGCGGTTCCACTGGCAGAGTTGGACTGGGGTCATGCCTTCGAGGCGGTAGTGGTTCGCAAGGTATGCAAACTCGTCCTTGTCGATCGCGTTCAGCGGAAGTACGCCCATGGCCTGGACAGGCTCGTACGCGGGATCGCCTGGGCCCTTGCGACGCCGCCCACCAACCTGCCAATGGGCAGAGTACTCTGATTTCCTGCCCGTCAGTTGACAATACGCTCTTGACAACTCACACATCGTCGAAGGGAATCTCGCCGTGCTTGAAGCGGTCGATGGCGTAGGCCACCTCACCCTTGGAGCTGAACGCGACGACTTGACGCGGGATCGTCTCGAGCGGGAGTGTCTTGGGCGCGACTCTGCTGTGCAGGTCAATCTGCACGAGACCGCCGTTCTGGTAGCAAGCGACGACAGTGTCCTCGTCGTCCCAGCCGGCGGCGATCGCCATGCTGTCGTG
>JAMALN010000903.1:0-15319 GCA_023630115.1 Cutaneotrichosporon sp. PK4640 | reverse complement strand
GTCATGAGCGGAGCAGGGCATTGTGTGTGCATGCCGGCCCATGCGCGATCGCGGCCATCATGCAGAGCCAGCTGATCAAGCCGATCCAGACAGACATGGAGACGTGCAAGAAGCGTGTCCCCGAAACACGGGCGTGTCGGTACCTCGGGGAGGGGGACGACGTGCCTTTGTCACTTGTCACTCTCACCACCCTCCTTTCGGACGGACGCGTCCATCCTTCCCGACCTTCCTCAACGGGCAGCCGGATGCGCGTTCACCAGCGCATGGCTGTGCGGTGGCCACAGTCGATGCAGCAGCCGTAGAAACCCAAGCAGAGAGCAGAGAGGCTGGTCTAGACTTACCAGAAGCCGTGCGCAGGCACGCTACCGATCTGGGGTGTGGCGTGGGTGGAAGGACACACGCCACGACGAGGCGAGGGCGAGGCGCAGGCGTGGGGCGCGAAGCGGGGATGGGAGGAGGGGATGTGGGGCAGGGGCTGGAGGGGCGAGGGGGAGAGTCGCGGGGGAGAGGCGCAGTGGCGTTTGGCGTGTCGAGGGTGCCGTGAGGGTGAGGCAGCGCGACGAGGCGAAACGATAGGCCGAAGGTGGGGGGGGAAGGTGGGGGAGGTGAAGGCCAGTGCGCAGGGGGAGTAGGGGTTGTACAATGGGCTTTTCGTGACGGTGGTCCGAGCCAAGGCCGATAGTAGCTGTTCAAGAGTGAAGCGAGGTGTCTGTGTCCAGATCGCAGATGGATCAAGACGCGCAAGACGACTCCTTTCTCCAGTCCGAGGCGGAGGGGTGAGGGGGAGGGTGCGGCCGGCGCGTGATGGGTGGTGCGGGGAGGGGATGAGTCGCGACGGGGGTTTGGGGGTGGATGGCTGTGACGTGAAAGCAGTGATGGAAGAGTGGATGGAATGAGATGATGCGAAGAGAAGAATGGAGATGGAGCAGACTGGCAGCGAGCAAGAGGGAGCGAGTGAGAGTGAGAGTGAGAGTGCAGGCGAGCGAGCAAGGCAGCACTCGCGAGGTGTACGAGCAGAGGAGAGGACTGTGCGTGACAAAGAAAGGATTAGGGCGAGGTATTAGGGAGCCTAGGGCGAAACCATTAGCCTGGGCATTAGGACCGAGGCCTGTTCTGGAATGCAAAGGGCCCTCCCTCGTCTCAGGGATGCCGGCATCCCCCGTCCCTGATGACATGTCGAGCTCTTGAGGGAGCTCTGAGGGAACGGGGTGTACGGGAGTGATCGTGTTCCGCCCACCTCGTCTTCATTTCCGACGCTGCTGGATCCAGCCGCGATCCAGTGGAGCGCCCATCCAATTCACAGCGCGGCATTACGCGAGCACCAGCAGACACACGTCGCCAGATTTGCCTCAAGCTCCGCCGATCCCGGCGAGCTACGAGCGCCACCGGCCCGGCGGGTTGAATTGCTCATGTCCACTTGCTCATGTCCACTGCAGCTGGGTGGGGGCGGGGCGTAGCGCCTCGGCTGACAGAGGCGGTCTCGCCGCGCCGCGCCGTCCGACATGGCAATGCCTCATGCCGAGCCGCCTGCCCGCCGGCTCGTGTGCGCCACCGTCCAGCCAACGTTCGGTGCCGACGCGTCACGCGTAGCCGCGGTACGAGTATGGAGGCAGAGAGGGCAGAGAGGGCAGAGAGGGCAGAGAGGGGGTCGGGATATGGGGGAGGGTCGGGACAGATGCAATGGAACACGCCTGTCCCATGGCCTGGTGTGGCGTGAATTACGGGAAGCGCCACTCCCGAGGGCCTCAACCACACATGTCTGTTCTGTTCCATGCTACTGTGCCTGCACACCTGCGCACTAGTCTAGTGCCACTGGAACAGGCGCTGATGCAGGAGTACGTCTCCCAGTGAATGGGGTCTGCGCGCCTGCGGGCCGTCATGGCTGCGGGGATGCAGCCCGCTGTTTTTTGCCACTCTGGTTTAGCGCGTGTCAATCCTCCGACCCTTGGCACTGTTCCGGTTCTCCGGCCATGTAATAGCGCATGCAATAGAAGTACAACTACACATCTAGGATGCCTGGACACGCTTGTAGAACCTGCTGTCAGTTTTCCGCCAAGTCGGCGCAAACGCACAAAATGTAAGAGGCGGCAGGGTGTGACACGACGTCGCGCTCGGTGGCGTCGCTGATGCGGCTGTCCTCGGCAAACTTCCAACGCCCGGCGTCGCGTACAAACGCCGTGTCTGGGGTCAGCGCGGATCACCGCGGGTGGCGGCGGCGGGCGGGTGGCGGCGGACGGGAGATGGAGGTGGATGGGTGACTTACAGTGCCCGCTCGACAGCGTCCCAGAGTGGTTTGTCACGCCGTACAGGTCGTACTTGAACGGGCCGATCTGCGTGCGCGGGTCGTCGAGATTGTCGGATGCTGTCGGCTCCCGGCGCGGAACGAAGCGTGTGAGGTCGAGATTGGTCGTCGGGAAGATGACGGGAGTGTCGGAACGGTTCCAGAAACCCCCTGCGTAGCTGAAACGCTTGAGCTGGATAAGCAGCACCGGCGGCAGGCGGACAAGCGTCAGCGCCTTGGTCGCCTTGCGCGGCGCCTTGCAGGTCGTGCAATGCCTGTGTGTCAGTCATCCATGCACCACGGGTTAGGGAGAGGACCAGTATCGGCGCTTCCGGAGGGTCGGCCACCCAGCTTTGTGGTGATGCCGTTGCAGGTCCCAGGCACGGGATGTTCCACAACAAGACAGAGTTGGTGCCTGAAGCTCACAGCCCTTCTGGGTCCCGAATCCCACTGAATGTCCACTCACCAGCCATCCTCGACACTGAGTGTCTCGGCGCGCACCCAACGGTCGATGAGTTCGGGGAGCATGACCCTGCTCTTCTGAGTGGGCAAGTCGAGTGTGAGCCACATGAACGAGTCGTACACCGTAGAGGTCTGGCGTTAGCACACGTCACGCTGCTTGCTTCGGCAAGTGCAAGGGCGAAACCCACCTTGCGACACGTCAGACACGTCGTTCTGCTCATGTATTGACCCTGGAAGAGGTCAACGATAAAGCTATCGTCACGCTGCCGGTACAACGCCCACTCCTTGTCGCTCGCGATTTGTGGCGGAAGGGTCTCAAGTGCCTTCTCGCGCTGCGGCGTCATCTCGATCTGCGGCTTTTGCTTGACCCGGTTCAGGTCCTCGTGTAAACCGTCGAGCACAAACGACAGGAACTCTTGAGAGTCGTGCTGCTGGTTGCCCGCAAACAGGTCGTTGAAGCTGACAATGCTCTGCCGGAATGTAATCGGCGATAAGCACTGCCAGTCTTCGCCCCACAGCGCCGTGAGCAAGTCGGCGAAGGCTTTGGCCATGCGTCCCTTGGTGCCGAGGTTGCTCGTCTCGTTCAGGTCGCGCTTGTACGCGCCATCGAGGAAGTATCGCGCAAAGGGGAATGTCGCACTCAGGCACTGGACTGTCGAGTTCATGTAGCAAGTGTTGCCGAGGTTCTTGAGACCTGTCAGGCCCAGTTTAGTGTCACGCCAGTAGCGGACGCCCGTCTCGTTGAGGTTCTCCACGCGCTGCGGCAGACGCATCGGTGCGCGCTGGTCCTGCCGCTCCAGACCGTGCGACGCGGCAGCGGGCGGCGGCTGTGGGACGCGCACTAACCCGTGGGCCTGCGGGTACTCTATGCGTGGCTGCTGCCGCGGCGACCCGTAGTCCATGTAGTCGGTGCTGCTCTGTCTCCGCGTCATCGCGCTGGTGTGCACCGACGCGCGCGGGGGCGGGGCAATGCCTGTCTGCACCGAGTAGTTCGAGAACGAGTCGGTGCGGTTATGCGACGGCACAGCGTATCCCTGTACAGCACCGTAGTTGGATGAGATCGAGTTCGACGACCCATGCGTCGCGCGAGGCATCTGCGGACGCGCAACCGGAGCAGGGGCCTGCTGGTACGGCATGTATGACGCCGGCGCTGCCGAATACGACGCAGAGTAGTTGTGCTGGTGTCGCGAGCTAGTCATCGACTGGGGCGACCCGTGCGAGAAATTCTCCATGATCTCCTTGGAGTAGTGCGACGGCGACGCCTGGTACGACTTTTCGCGCGCATGGCGCCTGTCCGGAATCGGAGGCGGCGCGTTCGTCTGCCGCGGCGATAGCGGGTTCGAGTGGCCGTTGGGTGGGCCCTTGGGTGGACCATTTCCATCCGGCCTTGCCTGGTGCCCATGCTCCTGCTGGAAGCGCTGCATGTTGATCCTCCCTCTGGTCTTGATGAAGTCGATCCAACCTTCGTATCCGCCCAGGAGCAGTGCTGGTGAACGAGGCAGCGTCTTGCCGAACTCGTGCTCGTAAATAACGGCGAGTAGGTTGCCAGCTGCCGTCTGCCCCTCGCCCTTGCCAGGGAACATCTTGGAGCGCGAGTCGACGATCACAACGAGGTCGTACAGATTGCGGCCTGCGAAAGCAGCCTGCTGCGCGTCTGGGCTAATGGACAGGGCACTCTCGAGCTGCGTCGAGGTGAGACCAGGTCGCATGAGCACGGTCGGGTCGATCCACACGACGTTCACTTTGCACCCGCGCGACACATACTCGGTCCCGACGAAGCCTTTGAGGAACTCCTCCGACGGACGAACATCGAGGATGAGCACGTCGACAGCGGGATTCATGAAGTACGACCTCAGCGTGTCGGGCGTGATCGAGCTTGTGAGCGGGAAGTTGGGTTTCACGAGCATATCGTTGATAGCAGGGGGAGCGGAAGAGGCAGTTGGGGCAGAGGGACCAGGGCCAAGGCCTTCGCTCACGTGCGCTGGAGCTGGTGCGACCTGGGGGACCGGCATGGTCAATGGTTCCGGTGACAACACATGGGCGGGTGGCGAGGCGAAGCTCGCAGCCTCGAAGGGCGGGAGCGGGGAAACACCGGCGGAACCATTGGCCGCAGGTGGGGACGTGACGGCGTCCGGGGCGTGGGTCGACCTTGCTGGCGACGGAGGGTAGATGTCCTCCTGCTGAGCTTGAGCGTGGGTCGGAGACGTGAGCTTGGCACCCTCGTCAATGATCGATGCGTGCGGGGTGTTGAAAGGCGAGAAGGCGAGGGAATTTTGGGCAGCGAAGCCGAGCGTGCTTGCTGGCCGGTCCTGCCTTCGCACATCCGGGCTGGGTGGCGAGGGAGGGCGGTCCTCGTCCTTCTTGAGATCGTCCAGGCGGGGCGGGGGCGGAGGCGGCGGCAAAGGTGGCTTTGGCAACGCCCGCGTCCCCGGCAGGTCCGTCGGCACACTGGGCAGGCTGGGAAAACTGAGGAACGCGGCCGCATCATCGTCGGTCTTCTTGGGCGCCTCGGGGAGGGGGCGCGAGCCATTAGAAGCAGAAGCGGGAAGGGCTGGAATCGCAAAGCCCTCGTCGTCAAACTGTTTGCCAAGCTCGTCCAGCGACGGGAAGGCCTTCTCGAAGTTCCCGATGCGCTCAGCGGCGTCCGTCGGCGACGAGGTTCGGGACTTTGCTCCGGGCGGTGTGGGAAGCGGGTGGGGCTGCCGGGGGGACGGGGTGGACAAAGGGCCCTCAGGCGCCCTCTCCGGTTCGAGATGGGCCGATCCCGTTGGTGAGGGGTGAGTGGACACGACGGCTGGCGGCTGAATGGGCGGGGCGGAGGGTTCTGCAGCGAGAGGCGGAAGGCCGGGTGCTGTCGATACAGCTGGTGATGGAGGCACAGAGCTTGCCGTCTGCAGCTGGCGCGCCGAGGCCGTCGACATGGCCGACGAGGGGCGGTATAGCGGCACCGAATTCTTGATAGGGCTGTGGTTGCTTCTCGTCGAGCCGCCGGTCGGGTTTGGCGAGATACCGTTCATGCCCGAGAGTGAGGCGCTCGAGCCGCGGCGACTCAGGTTGGACGGCAAGTTGGATATTGACGGGGGGCGCGGCAAGCTGGGGCGGCGCTGGTGTACGAGATCCTGCGAAGGCCGGCGGACTGGAGGCTGCGGGCGCGATGGCGGTGCAGCGCCGGGGCCGAGGTCGCGGCTGATGCGCTTGGTGCTCACATCAACCCCGTGCCCCCTCAAGGCCTTCATGCGGTCCGCTATGGAGCCTCCGCTTTCGTGATCGACCGAGCTCCTGAGATGAGCTTGGGCAACATGTTTCACGTACGTGGACTTGTGGGTTTTCACGGGGGCCGCCTTGAGCTCCTCCTTGAGGACCTTGGCCTTGCGCATCGCGCCCTCGTATGTCTACGGTCAGCGCAATCTTGCGGTGGTAGATGACTCACGCTCTTGAACTCGGTGACGCGGACGTTCCAGGCGTGGTCAGCAGCGCGCGCCTCCTTGATCCGCTTGTGGAACGTGCATTTCTGGTAGGCGATCGCGAGGTGCATGTACGCGACGTACTGGCCTGCCTTTGAGCCGCGGCGCTCCTCGTTGCGCGCCTTCTCAGCTGAGCGGAGCGCGAGCTCGAACCAGTAGGTTGGGGGGTGGGAGTCGGCGTTCTGCTTCTCGAGCTCGACAGCGACCTCGTGGAGCCTCTCATAGGGCAAGGCATCGAGCGGGGTGGAGGGGAGTGGGGGGCGAGACATGGTGGATGGGTGTGTCAGCGGGCCGGTGTGCTCGGGTATGCGGCTCCGAGGATGACGGCCCTTGTTCAAGGACGCATGAGATGGCAAAGGGGTGGATGGAGGTGGGAGGGGGACGGGCGTTTCGCAAGACAAGTGAAGAGACTAGAGATGTGGTTTGTTGGACGAGAGATGGAGTTGAGATGGAGATGGGATATGGCGGTTGATGTGCTGGACAACGGATCAGATGCCGATGACATGACTGCGGGGCCGACACCACCGCCCACTGTACACCGCAGGGTGGCATGGTGCACTGGTGTGCTGGGTGGCACAGCCTCCGCCCGCCTGGCCATGTGGGAGCGCGGAATCAATTCATCCCGCCCCGCATCCACTGCACAAAACATCACTTCCTTTGTCGCGGATCGAACAATAGACAATAGACCTAGAGCACTCTGTCAGTTCAGTTTCAACGAGTGGGCGGCTTCAACGGGTGGCGGGTGGGCTGGGATGAGTCAATAAACGTCAATTTGCCACCCAACGCGGGTCGTTGTGCCGCTGCGCATCAGCGATCAGTCAGCACCGGCATCTGCGATCTGCGATCTGCGACTCGCTGTGATCGCGGCCGCCTTGTTCCCCCGCCCTGCACTCGACGCCACCAGCTGATAGCTAGCCGCTGACAGTTTAACAGTCGCCAACGGATCCTCCGCACAAGGTCCATGCCGCGCTGCGGCCAGCGTGTGGGTCGCGGCACTGCCGCACAGGCTCCCAGGTCTTGCCTCCGAACTGCGCCGGCCGTGCGCAATGGCGACGATCCCCCAAGACGCCAGTTCCAGACTCGCACCGCGCAGTCGATCTGGCGGCGACAAGGGGTGCTGTGCGTGGATGCCAACTTTGCAAGAGTACGGATCTGGGGACCCGGTCCCCGTGGGGGTGCACTGTCCCGCATCCAGGTTCATGTTCATGGGCCATGGACCATGATCATGTAATCACAGTGCGCTGCACGGTGCCGAATCCGCGTGTAGACACAGTCCGTGCTTGCCATGCTTGTCCGTGTCCACCCACCCAGTGGATCTCCCCTGCACCCTGGTACCTCTTCTGACCAGCACCGACGTTCCCTTCCCTCACACCATAGCCACCACACTTCCGATCACGGGCGTTCTTGCGCCCCAGAGGCACATGTTCAGCGGCACAGACATGCCGCTTCGGCCTTGTCCGAGACTGTGCACGACGCCGTCGACGTGGGCCGAGACTTGCTGATCTCATGGGCAGCACTGCATGCTGCGCCACGCTGCGGAGCGCCCCACCCCAGAGCTGCGCCCGGTTACGCTACACTCGGCTCGGCTGCGTCATGATGGAGCGTGAGTCACGCCCACGTGTCCCGCTCCGGCCGCCGAGCGGGCGCGATGAGCGCCGAGGCTAGGCGGTAGGAAGGTCGAACAACCGACGTGCCTGCGCTCAAACCCCGTCCGACGTCTGGGATGGGACGACGAGTGGCACGCTGGTGGGGTAAGCGAGTGGAAAATTGAGGAGAGCGCCGATCACAGGGTGGCGGATAGAGTTTTGCTTGGCAGCAGCACAGGCATCGGCGGCATGGGGGTCAGAGATCTGGAGAGATTTTGCTGGCGTGGAGAGGTGGGTGTGCAGGATGGTCATGACGTAGGTCCCTGGGTGCCTCGGGGGCAAGGGCGGAAGGGGCAAGAGGCACGTTCATCTCATGTCGTCGAGGTCTGTCGGTTCATCCGCCATTCCGCCATTCCGCCAGCCGTCATCAATCATCCGTCAAACTATTTTCAGGCTCACAAACGTGGGCGCAACCCCACACACCTACACACGTATGCATCTCTGGCCAAAGCCTGGGTTCAAGAAAAGCACAGTTAGCAGCTGGTGTGTGATGGTGATGGTGATGTGCGATGTGACTGTGACGAGGTGAATAGCCAAGTGGGCTGGGTGGCAAATCCCTGTCGTAAAATGAGCAGGGAGTGAGCCCGTTGGTGAGCCCGTTGGTGCGCGTCAGGGCAGATCTCTACTGCGGAGGATGGATTTTGACTGCGCGCCATTCCAGGGACGGTGGGGGAAGTAAGGCCGAGACGAGTCTCTCCCAAAATCCCAAAATGACAGTGTTAACGTCCAAGCAGAGCCAAGCCGACTGGAGAGGGCCAAGAGGAGAGGGCGGGTGGTGGGGTGTGGCGTCTTGGCGTCAGAGGTGGACATGTATGCCAAAGGCCAAGGGGAATGGCAGGCGCGGGGACCAAAGACCGGGGCAAAGTCGAGCAATCCACAGACTGAGCGTCCTGACGCAGTGGGCGCCGAGCACTGTACCTGCACGCCCCCGCCCCCGCCCTATACACACATCCCTGGAGCCGCAGCTAAGCCGGCTACGGGGCCACCAGCTGGCGGGGAACGACATGGCGACATCATCGGGTGTTGGTTGTACAACTCGTATTGTTGCTGGCTTACGCGGCATTACACCGCCATTTGGAAACACTACTTTGTCTTGGCATAATCATCCACCCCTCTCTCTGCACCCTCTGCACCCTCTCTGCGCAGCCACCGCAGTTACCAAGCCTCGCATCTCCTCATCTCATCACCTACCCATCACACCTTCCCTCTCCCTTCTCTCCCTTGCCTCTCCCGCCTCTCCCCTTGTCCCTTTGCACCCGCCGAGCTACCCGACACACCTAGCTCATTACCCAAACCTACACAGCCCACACCACTCTCTCTCTCTCTCTCTTACACACTTCATCTCTTGATCCTTTCTTCACCTCTACTCTACTCTTCATCTACTCTTCATCTACTCTTCATCTACTCTTCATCTACTCTTCATCTACTCTTCATCTACTCCCTCCCACTCCCGGCCAACCTTCTTCTACCCCGGCCACATTTGTCACCGCGACACACCTCACATTCCCGACCTTCCTCGCTTCCCGAACACCTCCCACCCTTACCCCCTACCCCCTACCCTCTACCCCCAACCCCTTCCCTCACCATGATCACCAGCGCAGCAGCGCTCGCCGTCCTCGCGGCTACCGCCGTCGTCGCCACCCCCGTCGACGTCAAGGAGCGCGGGACATTCGCCATGCCCCTCAAGTCGTTGGCCACACGACAGCACAGCGAAAACGCCACCGACCGCATGACGTGGGCCGAGCACGAGGCAGCCAGCTTGCGGCAAAAGTACGGCTCTCTCCTCGACAAGCGCGAGGCCGACTACTTGGAAGAGACGAAGCGCTCGCTCCACAAGCGCCAGAAGGCCGATGGGCAGCGCGCGAACCTGATCGACGTCAACGTCGACGCCAGCTATGCGGGCACAGTCTCCATCGGCACGCCGCCCCAGGACTTTTACGTCATCATGGACACTGGCTCCTCCGACCTCTGGGTCATGTCCGAGCAGTGCCAGCAGTGCCAGGGCATGGACAAGTTTGTCCACGGCGCGTCGTCCTCCCTCGAGCTGCCCCAGCGCCCGTTCCAGGTGTCGTACGGCTCGGGCGACGTCGCGGGCGAGATCGCCGTCGACACGGTCACCTGCGCTGGCTTCACCGTCCAGCAGCAGGGCTTCGGTCTCGTCGAGCAGACGCAGTCTCAAGGCGTCGGCTCGTCGTCGAGCGGCCAGTTAATCGACCCACCTCTCTCTGGTCTCATGGGCCTCGGCTTCCAGTCGATTGCCAACTCGGGCGCCACCCCATGGTGGCAGTACCTCGCCCAGAACGTCTGGAAGGACCCCCAGTTTGGTGTCTTCATGGCCCGCTTCCGTGGCCAGCGCCGCGTTTCGGACGTTGAGCAGCACGGCGGCGAGATCATGTTCGGCGGCGTCAACACCTCGCTCTACCAGGGCGACATCAACTACATCGACATTGGCCGCACCGAGCAGGACTACTGGCGTATCCCCATCGAGGCCCTCGCCGTCAACGGCAAGCAGGTGCCCTACAAGAGCCCCAGTGCCAACGCCGCGATCGACACGGGCACGACGTTAATCGGCGCCCCCACCTCGGTTGTCCGTGAGATCTACGCCGCCATCCCCGGCTCGCAGTCCCTTGCGAGCCAGGGCATGCAGGGCTACTACCAGTACCCGTGCTCGACCAAGGTCAACTTTGCCATGCAGTTCGGCGGCAGGACGTACTACATCTCGGACGAGGACTTCAACCTCGGTGCCACCACGAGCAGCGGGCGCTACTGCATTGGCGCCGTGTTTGCCATCCAGCTCTCGTCGAGGTCGCCCATCTCGTGGATCGTCGGCGCGACCTTCCTCAAGAACATCTACTCGACCTACCGCTACGACCCGCCAGGGATCGGCTTTGCCGTGCTCGCCGACGGCGTCCAGAACGGCGGCGCCGACTCGCAGGCCATCATGAGCGGCGCGGCCAGCAGCGGCGGCGGCGCCTCGTCCGGCACCGGCTCTTCCGGCGGCAGCGGCGCCATCAGCCCGACTTCGTCTGCGCCCGCGCTTGCAGTGCCGGCCTTCCTGGTTGGCGCGTCCGTCCTGGTCGCAGCCATCTTCTAAGTGCGCGCAGCGCTAGGGGTTGAGTCCCCAACCCCCCCTTCATACACGACGATAGATCACGCTTGTCTCATCGCATCGGTTTGTCCTACTTGTCACCTGTACTACTATGCAAGAGTACATGCACTACATTATTTCGAGGGAGGGCTGGGCCGTGCCGCAGCCGAGGCGCAGTTGGGGCGGTGGCGCCATGGCAGCTGACGCTACTCCCCATGGCGGTGCCCCGACCTGCGGCACAGCACAAACACTGACATGAGACCTGACGTAGAGAAGCTTCAAATACTCGCAGCGCCCTGCAGATGCGTCACGCACTCCCATTCCAATACCGCCCTCCAGATCACTTCCTGCCAAACAGGCGGGCGAGCACGCGGCGCACAACCTCCATCGGCGTGGGCCGGGGCGGGGGCTCGTCGGGCTCGGGCTCGGGTCTCGCGCACGGGCGGCCGTACGCGTCAAAGTAGCGGAAGCGCTGGGTAAGTATCACCCGGTAGGACGGAGAGCAGAGGGATAGGAGATGGGGAGGGAGACTCACGCTGCGCCCCGAAGACTCGGGCTGGCTCATTCTGAATGAAGGCAATGTGATGGGGCGCAATGGCGTGAGCGTGAGATATAGGTGCGGCGAGATGACGATGGGGCATGGGGCGACGAGTGGGGGCGGATGGGGCGGGGAGTGTGTGTGCGTTCCAGAGATACGGCTGTTCCAGCGGGTGGTGCAATGCGCCCACGCGCCGCTTACGATGCACAGTAGGAGGTCAACACGGGTGCCACTATGCATTTGCGATACAATACGTCTAGTTGTTCGAGAAGCTCTGCGAGTTGTGCACGGGCCGCTTCTGGCGGCTGAGGCGCCAGCTGTCCTTGCTCTCGGCGAAGCGGTCGAACAACGGCTCAATCTTCTCCTGCTGCTTGCGCTTCGAGATCTTGTTGGCGTCGGCGACCTTGAAGAATGTCGGCGCGACCTCCTGCAGCCACTTGGGCTCGATCACCGTCACCTGGTGCATGTACTCTTTCGCCGTGAGGATCAGCTCGTAGTAGATGCACCACTCGGGCTGGCGCTGGAAGAGGGCCGATGACGGGTGGATCGACACGGGCGTGCCCTCGACGAGCGTCTTGTAGCCCTCCATCGGGTCCTTTTTCGCCGCGTTGCGGAAGAAGCCCGAGCAGATGGCCATGCGCACCCGGTTGTAGTCGGTCCCGCACGACACCAGGTCGTGCTTGTACCGGTCCATGATGCCGACGAGCTGCTTGCGCACGTTCTGCGCCGTCTTCATCGCACGCGAGTGCACAAAGTTCTCAAAGCACCACGGGTTGCTGAACTTGGAGTTCTTCCACCCGTTGTACACGGCGAGCAGCGTCAGGAGGTCGCCCTCGGGCTGGTGGAACTTGGCCTTCTTGGCGTCCGCCTGCGCCTGCTTGTCCTTGGGGCGGTAGAAGACCTGCCCGCCAGACTGGAGCATCGCCACGATAGTGAGGACCTCCTCCGAGCACCCGTAGTCGACGCTCTTGATGAGCATCTTGCACAGTGGCGGGTCGAGGGGGAAGTCGGCCATCTTGCGCCCCACGCGGGTCAGGAGGCCCTCGTCATCGAGCGCACCGAGCGCGTACAGCGCCTCCAGCGCCATCAACATGGTCGCGGCGGGCGGCGGGTCCATAAAGTCGAAATTGATGAGGTCGTTGACACCCATCGCCTTGAGCGTCAGAATCGTCGCGGCGAGGTTGGTGCGCTGGATCTCGGGGATCGGGTTCGGCAGCATCTCGTTGCGGAACGCCAGCTCCGTGTACAGGCGGTAGCACTTGCCCGGGCCGGTACGTCCGGCGCGTCCGGCGCGCTGCCGCGCCTGCGCCTGCGAGATGGGCGTGACGATGAGCGAGTCCATGCCGAGCTTGGGGTCGTACGCGTTCTGCTTCGAGAAGCCCGGGTCGATGACGTAGTAGATGCCGTCGATGGTGACACTCGTCTCGGCAATGTTGGTCGCAATGACGCACTTGCGCGCGCCGGGCGGTGCGGGGTCGAAGATGCGCGACTGCATCTCGCTCGGCATCGCTGCGTACACAGGCAGGATGATGAGCTCTGGCACGGCTGGTCCGAGCGCCTTGACTCGTTCGTATAGGATTTCGCACGACGTGTCGATTTCTTCCTGTCCCGTTAGGAAGAGGAGAATGTCGCCTGGCGGCTCCATGAGGTGGATCTGGAGAATCGTGATGAGCGAAGCCTCTAGGTAGTCGCTCTCGGGCTCCTTGGTGTACAACACCTCAACCGGGAACGTGCGGCCGGGGATGGTGAAGATCGGGCACCCGTAGAAGTACTTGGCGAACTTCTCGGCGTCGAGCGTCGCCGACGTGCAGATCAGCTTGAGGTCGGGGCGTCGCTTGCACGCCTTCTTCATGAGGCCGAAAAGGACATCGGTGGCGATCGTGCGCTCGTGCGCCTCGTCCAGCATGATGACGCTGTACTTGGTCGCGTCGGGGTCGATGAGCAGCTCACGCAGCAGCATGCCGTCCGTCATAAACTTGATCTTGGTCTCGGGGCTGGTAACGTCCTCGAAGCGGACGTTGTAACCGACCTCGGCGCCAAGGCGGCACCCAACCTCCTCGGCGACACGCTTGGCGACGGACACGGCGGCAACCTTACGCGGCTGCGTGCAGCCTAGGCGCCCGCGCTCGAGCATGCCCTCCTCGGCGAGGTACTGTGCCATCTGGGTCGTCTTGCCGGACCCAGTGTCGCCGACGACAACGAGAATCTGGTTCTCCTTGATGGCCTTGACGAGCTGGTCGCGCAGCTTGTAGATCGGCAGGGAGCGGCGCTGCTCCTCGATGCTGAGGCTCGTGATGCGGCCGTACGTCACCGCCTTGTTGGCCGACTTCCACGCGGGCTGCTGCATCGCGAGCTTGGTCTGCTGCTGCCCGCGCAGGTCGGACGCAAACTGCCGGTCGCCGGCCTGCGCCATCGGGTCGAGCCACGGCTGCGTGACGTTCTTGGCCTGCTTGTCCATCTCGTCGTTGGTCTCGAGGCGGCGAATCTCGCGCCTCTCGCGCGCCTGCTCGCCACCGGCCAGTGCAGCGCGGTTCAGCGACCCGTCCGGCGCCTTGATAATCTTGACAGGCGAGATGTCGAGCGTCACCTTGGTCTGGCCAGCCAGGAACGCCGGCTCCTTGTCGTTGACCTCGATGTCGACGTCCTCCTCGACCTCCTCGCGGTCGGGGTTGTTGAAGTCGTCGTCGAGGTCGGGGTAGTCGGCGGCGCTGACGGCGCCCGACGCGATCAGCTGCTTGATCTCGAACCGCTCGGGGCTCGACAGCCGCTTGGCGCCGCCTGTGACGCGCCGGTCCGTGGCCATCACCTCGGGCTCGGGCTCGCCGCGCCCGCGCAATGGCGCGGCGTTGGCGCCAGTGCCTATCCGCGCCGCCATGCGCTGCCGGTCCGCCTCCATCTCACCCGCCGTCTTCTCGCGCATGTGCGGCGACAGGTCCTCTCCCGTCCGCTGGTCGACGTCCTTCATGCTCAGTCCGACCTTGTCGCCCGTAATCGACATGACCTTGACCTTGACGCGCTGCCCGCGCTGCAGCCCCTCGCTGGCCGTCTCGAGGCGCGCGCCGGTAATGTTGGACACGTGGACCATGCCCTCCCGCGATCTTGGGGGGCCAGCAATCCCGTCGAGTGCGACAAACCCGCCAAAGTCGCGCACATTGCTGACAGTGCCGTTGTAGATTTTGTACAGGATCGGGCGGTCGTCGAGCCCCGGTCTCCCGCGGCGGTCGTCCCGCGAGTCCCTCGAGTCACGCGGTGGCCTACCGCGCCCACCCCACCCGTTATCGCGCCCCGCGTAGCCGTTGTCACGCTCGTACTCGCGGTCGCGGTCGCGGCCGTATCCCCTGTCGCGGTCGCGATCCCCGTAGTCGTTCCGTGGCCGCTTGGCGCTCGGCTCGCCGTCCATGTAGTCGTCAGCGGCGGGCCGCCCGCGCCGCGCCGCCACCGCCTCGAGCTGCTTCATGGTGTTGTCCATCGAAAAGTCGGGGACGACCTCGGCGCCCTCCTTGGCAGCGCGCTCGCGGAGATAGTCGTCCTCGCTCTTCCACCCCTGGTCGGGCATGGCGAGGCCGGGAAACTTGCGCGCCTGCAGCGCCTTGGCCGTCTGCGCCTCCTCGCCCAGCGACTTGCCCGCCGCAGCCTTGGCCTTGGCTTTGGCAGCCTTGCGCTTGTACTTGGGGTGCTGGGTGACGATGGTGCGGTCGAGGCTCTTCATAAAGTCGTCGCTGAAGTTTGCGCCAAACGCCTGGAGGGCGCGCACAAACTCGGCATAGTTGCCCTTGCTCTTTTCGTGCGTCTGCGATGTCAGCGGGGTCGGGCGGAGGAGTACGCACCGAGATGACAAAC
>JAMALN010000902.1:0-15940 GCA_023630115.1 Cutaneotrichosporon sp. PK4640 | reverse complement strand
GCGGTCAACGGCTTCGCGGCGGACGGCAACAACTTTGTCAAGCGCGTCAAGCAGAAGCTCGAGTGGTACGAGGCCAACCACCACAAGCAGATGGGGATCAAGAGCATTGCGCGCATGATCCAGACGATGCTGTACGGCAAGCGCTTCTTCCCCTACTACGTGTACAACATTCTCGGCGGCATCGAGGAGGACGGGACGGGCGCCGTGTACTCTTTCGACCCGGTCGGCAGCTACGAGCGCGAGGCGTGCCGCGCGGCGGGCGCGGCCCAGTCGCTCATCCAGCCCTTCCTCGACAACCAGATCTACTTCAAGAACATGCACTTCCCCCAGGGCGAGAAGCCCATCCCCGGCAACCTGCCGCTGTCGACCGTGCTCGGCCTCGTCATCGACAGCTTTACGAGCGCGACCGAGCGCCACATCGAGGTCGGCGACGGGCTCGAGATGTACGTCGTCATGAACAAGGGGCGGACCACCGACGACCTCCTCGCCCCCGGCGTGCTGCCCGACGGCGTGACTGTCGAGGAGGTGGCACCTCTCGGCGAGGGCGGCGGCGAGCGTACCTTCAAGATCTACCGCAGCCTCAAGCGCGACTAGCCGGCTTTGGTGGACACAGGGGAGCAGCATAGAAGGTACAGAGAGCAGTACAGAGAGCAGCATGCATGTAACGATACCTCCACCGCCTACACTACAACTACCAGATGACGTGCGCGCGCAGCATGAACTGGTACCCCAGCACGTTCTGCATGAAGGGCGCCATGTTGAGGCGGCGCGCGAGGTAGTGTGCGTCGGCCACCGACTTGCAGGTGATGGCGTACGCGGCGCGCGTGTTGAGCGGGGCGGGCACGACGCGCTTGTAGCCGTCGGCCTCGACCTCGACGCCCATGTCGCGGATAAAGTCGCGGACGTTGTTCATGGGCCGGTCGCGCGGCAGGCCGCGGAGCAGCACGCGGCGCCCGCTCGAGTTGGGCGCCAGCGCCCACTGGGCGTCGGGCATGCCGCCGCTGCGCTCCGCCGCCTGCTGGACATAGCGGTAGTCGTGGCCCTGCGCGTTCTGCACGGCCTGCAGCATCCTGCCGGCCCACTGCTGCGCGTTCTGCGTCGAGTAGAAGACGCGCGCGTCGTCCTTGAGCCCGTTGGCCCCGAACGCCGGGCGCCCCGGCTGCGCCGAGGCGCGCCCGTTCCCCGCCGCGAACAGCGGCCGCGACATGAGCACGTTGTACATGCTCTGGGCGGTGCCGCTGTCCGGCGTCGTGAGGTGGTACCGCGCCGTCAGGGAGGCCTTGCGCGGCGAGCCGACGGGCTGCCGCACGATCGCGCTCAGGGGAAAGTTCTTGGGGACGGCGCCGACCTCCTTGAGCGCGCGGTGGACGTCGGTCGGGAGCACGGTGTTTGGCACGTCGATCACGAGGTACTTGGCGTTTTCGGAGTGGGGGAGGGCGGCTGGGGTCAGCAGGTGCTGGGCAGAGAAGTGGTGTGCGGTGGGAGGCAGGGGGACAACCGCGGTGACCACACCTGGACAGCCTCCACCTCTGTCTCCCGTGCGGCCTCTCGGCGCACGCACGTGCCGCCGCCTTTGCTCCGCCAAGACTCACCGGCGTCCGCAGACGACATGCGCGCACTCCGCCTCATCGGGTCCCGGCGGAACGCGGGGTTGGCGGGCCGCGACGCGGCGGCAGCCTCCTGGAGAAGACGGAAGGAAGCGCGCATCGTGAGCGCGAGGAGGGGACGGGAAGGGTGGCGGGGGGAGGAGGAGAGGCGCGCGGAGAGGGGCGTGGAGCGCGTGCCGGAGCGGGGGAGGAGGGAGTAGGGGAGCGGAGAGCGTC
The DNA here is from genome assembly GCA_023630115.1 of Cutaneotrichosporon sp. PK4640. Taxonomy (NCBI): domain Eukaryota; kingdom Fungi; phylum Basidiomycota; class Tremellomycetes; order Trichosporonales; family Trichosporonaceae; genus Cutaneotrichosporon; species Cutaneotrichosporon sp. PK4640. Next base: position 14,117 of record JAMALN010000902.1, on the reverse strand, counting down.
GAGGTCGAGAGAGAGTCTGAACGATGCAGGTGACCTCGGATGCCGGCCAATCTCGAAATCGAGAAAACGGGGCGGACTCTGGATGATCTCCGCCGTCCTTGGGCCGCCACCTGCCCCACTCTGCCCTCCGGCTCGTCTGATCACGTGATCGCCACGTGTCCCCCTTGTCTGGCCCCAGCCGGTGCCTTGTTTGGTTAATTTTGTTAGTGTATTGTGCGGAATGTAAAGTCAAGTAGTGTGCCTCAATTAAGTTGCGTCAGGTGGGCACCTACGCATGTACGTCACACGTCGCACTACTCTCGTCTGGCCCTCCTCCAGCCGCGGCACCTGCTTAAACGAGCGTCATGTGCGCTGGCAGAAGTATAAGCGAGCGCGAGGCCCATGGAACGAGCGTCAGGCTCGTGGAATGCGCGGGAAGAGCATGTGAGCAGAGGCGTGGGGCATGTGACGGGATGACGACTCGGCGACGGCGTCACGATGGAGTCGAGGACCGAGGGTCGAGGAGTATCGCGGATCATCCTCGTACTCGGGGGGGAGTTGAGGCGATCGGTCGCCGGGGAATGCGCGGGCCTCGGGCCTGCCGGCTCAAGTGGATTCGAAAAGAACGCCAGGACGAGTGACTGCCGCGGCGATCTGTCCGTTATGCTTAGTGGCACTGTGGCACGGGTCGCGGACCGTGTTGTCTCGCTCGATGTCTCACTTGTGCCGTCATGGTGTGGCGGTGGCGGAGGCACCGTGAATTGGAGCGTCCAGATCGTGGCGGGGGCCGTGTCAAGTGCATGCTTGTGATGCGCAGCCGAGACCGAGCAGACCCAGCCGAGCGACGTCAGCCGTGCGTGAGCTCGCCTTGTTCCTCGTCGCCTTGTTCGATGACCACTGTGCATTCTGGTACTACATGCTGTATTAATACGTGCTACTTGGCTACAGGCAAATCAAAATGAGAGTGCGATGAACAAGATGTCTCTATTCGATTTCAGACGCGGGTCGGGTGCGAGGGCCGCGCCGGCGCGACCGTTGCTTTCTATACAGGGGCGAGAAGAGTTAGCCCGTCTTGGTGGGCGGCACCGAGGACTGGTACAGCCCCGAGGAGGGCATGGCGCGCGGTGGCAGGTCCGAGGAGCGGCGGGGAGAGCTGGCGTTCGAGTCCGTGAACGCCGCCTCATCGGGTGGGAAGGTCTGCTGCCGCTTCTGGAACATGTCGGGCACGAGGGTCTGGCTGGCCATGCGCTTGTTGCTCGGGCGCTCGAGGGCCGTGTACATGCTCAGCAGCTGGGCGGTGGGCGTGCGCGGGTTGCCCTTGGGCGTCGTAGGGTCGAAGGCGCTGAAGCCAAAGCTTGGTGTGCGCTCCGGGGCGAGCGTCTGCTGCATTGCTGCGTTGGAGAAGAGGGGGTTGGGCGGCGGGCGCATGTTGCCCAGCTTGCCCGAGGCGAAGGTGGGGGCGCCGAGCTGGCCAGTGGATATCTTGCGTGCCGACGGGCCCATGGTCATCGAGAAGCTGGCGTGCCGCTGCTGGATGTGGTCACGCCAGCGATCCATGTCCGTATCGTCAGAGTTGGCACGCTGCTGCTGCTGGCCAGGCAGCTGCCCCTGTTGCTGCTGGTCGAGCGTACCGGGCGGGCCGGTGGGGATCGACATGGCGTCGGGGAACTGGAGTGGCGCGTAGTTGGCGGTGACTGTAGGCGGTGTCTTGAGATCAGGCATAGAGTTGGACTTGGACAGCCCGCGAGGCGTGTCGAGCGAGGCAAGCGTATAGTCCTGGACGTCGGGACTGGCAAGCGCAGCGGGGTCCAAGAACAGCTTCCAGAAGTTGACGTCTTGGCTGCTGGGCGCACGTGACAGATTGGCGGGCAGCTCGCCAGGCGCCATGGGGAAGGTGCTGTGGCGCTGCGGTTGCTGCTGGAACCCGAACTGGATGTTTCCGTTGGCGTCAAATGTGACGCCCTGGGCCTGAGGATCATCGAGATGCAGTTGGTCAAGGGCGCCAGCCCAGTGGCCGCTGGCGCTGGAGCGGCGGCGGCGTGCTCTCCCCTCCTTGTCGGTCCAGCTGATCGAGGACGCGTCGTCGTCCTCGGACGAGACTGTCGGGGCGTAGTTGGGCGAGGCGCTGCTGTCATTGTACAACGACTCGGCGCGCCCTCTGAAGAGGTTGTTCGTCGAGCCGTGGAACGAGGATGCGAGGCCTATGCCGTCCATCTGGATGCCGCCAAAGTCGCCTTGAGAAGGAATGGGAACAGCACTGGGTGGCAGGATCCAGTTGCCGCTGGAGCCGCGGCGGTCCGACGATGCGTCCGTGTTGCTCGGGCTCGAATTGGTGAGGGCGGGCGTCAACGACATGGCGAGATTGGCAGGGGACTGGTGAAGCACCGAGTTGTCAGTTGGCTGCGGGGCGTCAGCGGCGAAGTCCGAATGTCGTCATGATCCACCCACCTGACCGCCGATCGTCTGCTGGATGCCCCCGTCCCACTGCGGGTCGGGCACGGGTGGGCGTGCAACGGCTGCCCCAGGGTTGCCAAGGGCGTCGGGGCCGGGCATACGGGCCTGGCTGGCCGACAGAGGGGAGCTGCGCATCGTGTTCGTTGGGGAGATGCCGCTCAGGACTGGGTTGGCGACAGGCTCAACCGCAGTGGAGACAGGTGGGCCGAAACCGCCACCGCGGGCCCGCTGCTGTTTGGTGTAGGTGCACTGGATTGACCGGTGGGCGCAGCGTGCTTCTTGTCAGCGATCCACACAGACAGGCGTTTCCTCAAGTAGAAACTCACCACAAGGCTCGGCGCAGTCACAGCGCACCTTGGAGTGGTTGCACTGGTCGCAAGCGCGCTTCTTGACTGCGAGGTCGAGTCCCATGTGCGGTGCGGCTTGGGCAAGCTGCGGGTCGAAGCTCGCGTGCGGATTGACCGGGTCGGGGCCCATGGGACCAAAGGCAGCGGGCATGACGAGGTTGCCCATGGCGTCCGTTCCAAATTGGTTGCCGTGGCCTAGCGTGAAGGCGGGCTGCACCCAGAGCTGCGCATTGTTGGCGTTCTGCTGCAGCAGGGGATGGTTGGGGTACATTCTCTGCGCCTGGAATGCGGCATGCTCCGGCGGATGACCGGGGTGGACGAGGGGCTGCGGGGCGGCGGGGGGATGTTGCGGTGGCCGCGAAGCAGAGATGCCCCCCGTCGCGGGGTTCTGACTCGACACCGACTTGCGTCTACCACGCTTGTCCTTGCTCTTGTCGCCTCCTTGGCCGTCCGGCTTGGGGTGGGCCTTGTTGACATGGCGCGAGAGCAAGTCGCTGCGTGCAAAGCGGAGTGGGCATTCCTTGCACTCGTACGGGCGGTCACCGGTGTGAGCACGCAGGTGGCGACCGACGTGTTGTGGACGAGTAAAGGTCGCCGAACAGAGCTGCGGGTGTGAGTGCCGCAACGCAGAGCCAACTGGGTCATGACGACACTTACGGGACACTTGTGCTCTCCTCCCATAGCAATCGGACAAGTGTTGTTGTTGTTGTTGTTGTTGCGATGGGCAAGTGGATGTGTGGCGATGCGAGGGTTGTGCCGGTGATTGGGGGTGCCAGGAACTCAAGAAGCAAGAAGCGGTGGGGGAGGGAGTCGTGTGCGTTGTGTGATGGCAGGTGATGATGGTGGGTGGTGGCGACGCCAGAGAGGGATGTCACTTGGCCCAAGTTGGAAGTTGAGGGGGTTGGTGGGGGTGGCCGTGGTGGGGTGGTTCAAAAGTCGATTGCTGGGTGTTGGTGGCGGGGGGGAATGGAGTCCAGGTGCCTAGGGTTCAGTTCAAGTAGAGGACGGCCAAGCAGAGGAACCGCGGGGCGACGAGGAATGCAGCGGCGGAGTGGTCGGCTTGCTTGGCGGATGACGGGTGGCGGCGGCGTGATGGGGAGAGGGGAGAGGGGAGAGGACGGAGAGAAGAGATGATGATGGGTCGGTTGAGGTGAATGGGGGGTGGGTCGAGTAAGAGTACCGGATGACCTTTGACGGAATGCGCGGTTGGTTCGCAGTTGGGAGAGAGAGAGAGCACAGAGATCACAGAGAGTGCACAGTAGCGCAGTAGGCAGAGTGCAGAGCGTGTGCGTGCGGTCGACAGAGAGGTGGTGACTGTCCGAGGTCCCGGATGTGGATGTTGCGTGGTGACGTCACTTGAACTTGTGGGTTACGGCGCACAAGCCCAAGTCCTGTGGATGTTGCCGTGAGACGTGGGTGTTGGCCTGTCGACCGTTGATTACAAAAATGGCCAAAATGGATGCTTGCCGCCTTTCGGCAGATGTTCGCCTGCCCCTATGCAATTAACAGAAAAAACGGCTTGTCAGAGTTGGCGAGGTTAATGCGTCGGCGACAGCCGAGGATGGTGTCTCGATGTTGCAGACGGTGCGGGTGCAGGGGAGGACGGCAAGGGAGGCAACGGTACTCTAGAGCGCCTCGACTTTCAGGGCAGGCCGTGTGATGTTCGGTGTCCGTGTCCGTGTCAGGCGCAGGCGTCGCGGGCGGTGCTTGCAAGGTTGCAAGATCTGGCAGTGTGCCGAAGTTGCGACGAGTGCGGTGGGAGTGGGAGAGGGCGAGTGGGCGAGTGGGCGAGTAGGGAACGACGGGCAGGTGGCCAACGGTGAGGTTGAAGGGTGGGGCGAAAGTTGGGAAGCAAGAGAGGGGAAGAGGGAGGGGGGGGGGGGAAGTGTAAGAGACGAGAGGCAAATCAAAAGAGAAGCAAAGTCGGTGTCGAGTGACGGTGGTGAAACGAGCAAGGGAGGAGGTGTGTGGTAGGAGCAGTGGTCGTTGAAGATACAAGATGACTAGTTGTCAGAGGTCAAAGAAAAGACAAAGGAGACGACACGACAACAACGCAGCGACGATAGTTTGCTGGAGCCGGAGGGTGGGGGAGGTGAAGGTGCTGGGAGTCGGGGGCAAAGCAAGCAAGGCGAGGTGATGGTCGCCTGCACGCAGCACTGCAAGCTGCACGGTCTGTTGGCATGCACGGGCGGTGGAGGGATCAGCGTGATGGACGCCTCTCCACTCTCTCGCTTTGGTTGTTCGCTTCCCTGCCAGTCCTGCCTCTGCCTCTGCCGCAGTACGTCGTGCACAATCCCGCCGTCTGCCGCCCTGACCCTGCCGACCTATGACCTCTTTGGCGGACTGGCCAGGCCTTCCTGTGGCCTGCTGGCCTGCCAGGGCCCGACTGGCGCATTCCTCCAGCGGGCCTATGACTCGCAGGCCCGAAGCGGCATACACGGGTGCCCGTAGCGCCAGGCAAGGCTGAGACGGCACATGGCGCGCGTGATGGTGGCGATGATGTAAACTTCCGCGCGCGCGTGCAGCCCGTGCGCATTGCGAAGAGTCAGCTGGCAGAGTGTACCTGTGCTAGTTGGGGCGGGCATCGGCACTGCCCACGGCTAGCGCAGCGCTCGTGTCCACCGCCATGTGCACAGGAGGGGGAATCCCACGTTACAGGCCCACGGAAGTCTGCCAGCCAGCTGCGCATTGGATCATAGGATGTCAAGCTGGCCTGGCGCACTGGCGTGGCGTGAGGCGTCGTGCGCAGCTGGCGTTGGGCGCTTGCGGCGCGCCAAGCCAAGGGAGGGGTGTTCTCGTGATGCACGAATAAGCCATGTCTCAGGTGTTCATTATCGACCGCCAGAAGAGCCCAGGATCCCGGCGCCCTAGGCCTTCTATCAGGAGCCGGCATGCAGTATGCAGGAGACGAGTCAAGAGCCCAAGTCCCCACAAGTGCAGCTGGCCAGCTGGGAGGTCGCGAGGCAGGAGCGAACGGGAGCAGAGGCAATTACACCCTGCTCTGATCCGGTGATCCCACTGATCCCCATGCCACTTGACGTCAGTCGACACCGACGTCATGACCCCGCCTGATGTCACCATGCCGTTCCCGCATCCAGGCACTCACGCTTCTAATTGCCCAGCTGCGGCGTATACCGGCGGCTATGCAGAGCCGTCCACGCTCGGGGCCTCGGCGTCTCCGCCCGGGCCGAACGGCCGGAGTCCGGGGCCTCGGGCGAGCTTGTGGTGGACGAGTCCAGGCCGGCCCATCCAAGTGCCGAGGATGGTCCGTTCCCCAGTCCGCCGTGCATGTCGGCCCAGCGTGCATGCCCATGCAGTGCCGCGGGAAGTGATTGCATTCATTTGCACACTAGCACAAGGCCAGCCCACCTGGTCTATCTCACGGGTTGGCGCCGGCCGCCGGCTGTCCTCCATCCTTGTGGTCATTTAGCGCTGACACGTCCCTCGTACCCAGGATCACCAGGACCGACAGGTTACGCCAGCCCCGGCGCGTCAACAGAAGCCTTCTTGTTCACCCACACCGATTGACTGTGCGGAATGCACTGCCGAAGCAGAGCGGGATTGACAACCCAGGGCCCCAACAGGCACCACCGCCCTGTGGCCCAGATCGCCAGATGGCCCGGCCAGCTTGCAAGCAGGCATCTCGCCATCAAAAAGTCCATCTCACCAGTTCCAGCTCGCTTCCAACTCGCTCCCGCGCCCCCACCCCCTAGCACCAATGGCTACACGATTACATCACTCTCTGAACCAACTGTTCTCTGTTTGACCGTCAGTTGACGAAGCCAAGACCTGTCGCTATGTTACTCAAACTCAGGGGCGAAGGAGATCTCTGGTCATCGCGACCCGTGTCGCGTGAGCGGGCCTTGCCCGATCGACGCTGTGCCCGGATCCCTGCCCCCACTTGCGTCAATGGCCACCCACATGCCATTTTAAGAGCATGACACACACCCTTACTGCTTGCTTGGGGGCGGAACGGGAGTGTTTGTGCCGCTCAGAGCGGGGGTCCCGGCGCGGGACGCCTGAGCGGCACTCGCCGAACGCGAGTTCTTGCTGCCCAGAATCTCGACGTCCTTGTATCCCTTGGGGAACTGTTCCTTCTACGACGTCAGCGACAACCAGGACAACAGATCGGATCCGATCACGCCTCCTTCAGGTGAGACAGATCGACAGATCGACCCGGCATTGTGACGCAGCCAGGATACGCAACGACGCTCCACTGGCCGACACGAACGGAGGTGGCCACTAATAACTTCCGCCCGCCACATTCCACACCCCCACGGAGCTCCGTCACCAGCACTCACCCATTCAGCCTTGATGACCTGGTCCAGCTCCTCGGCAACCTTCTTGCAGATCCTGTGGCGTCAGCACGAGTCTCGACCCGAGAACAATCCAGATCTTCCAGGCACACACATCTTAATCGTGGACTCCGACACCCCAGAGATACCGGCAATGTCCTTGGACGTCGTCGACTTCTCCATCAACGTCGTCGTGAAGAACAGGACACCTGCGGCGATCGCCCCAGGCGTACGGCCGTCGATTGTCGGCAGACGCATCGCTAGAGGCGCGACGTGCTTGGCCGAGTTGAGGATCTGCACACCGAGATCGAGGTAGTTGGAGAAACGGCCCAACAGACTGGCAACAACATCGCTCGTGTTGGTGTTGCCCTTGGGTCCAGTACCAGTCTTGTCGATCGCCGACTTGAGCTGCTTAAACACACGACCCAGGTCGGACTTTGAGACTCGCGTGACTTTGCAAACTTCGGTAAAGGAGCGCTGTGCTCCAGCCATGCGCGTCGCAAAGATAATGGATGCAGCGATCAGCGCGTCATCGTTGCGGCCACGCGAGATCCGCTCCTCGTCACCGATCTTGTACGCGTGCTGGGCGATCTCCGTGACCTTGCGAGGCAGCTGCATCGAGTCCGTCTTCTCGGCGATCCGAGCAAATGCAGCTTGAAGCTGCTGCGCGTTCGACTTGCCACCACCGGACGACTGCTGGTTCGCTCTGTTCTGGGCACGCATGAGGTCCTTGGACATGCCTGTACGGCCGTCACGACCCGAGATGATCGTGTCAAGGGATGCGTTGCCAAGGAGCGGGTTCGAGGGCCCACCGACACGCGACGGGTCGTCGCCACCCTCGTCGCCGGCAAAGGTCTGTGCGGGTCAGCAGGTCTGCGTGGGTGAGGTAGATCGCCGCGCCACTTACACGCCCTGCTGTCAGTGCGCTGCTCAAGGGATCTAGGGAAACTCACACTCTGAACGGGTGTCCACAATACGGTCGCCCAAGATGGTGCCGCAGTCGGCACAGACAAGGTCGCCGTGACTGTACTCCTCGACGATGTTGGGCGGGTCGGTGCGACAGTTCGGGCAGAGGTGGCGAACTGCGAGGTTGGGAAGCACGGGCTGCCCGTAGGGGCCCTTTCTGTAAGACATAGTTTACAAAGCGAGCCAAAGGAAGAGAGGTGGGAGGTAGTGCAAGGAGAACACGATGGAGAGAGTTATATGTTGAGCGCTTGCGGACGCCCAGCTGCGATGCGCAGCCTCCATCACAACACAGTTGAAACGGACGCTATGGGCCCGCGCCACCGAACACAACAAAGGGCCACTGCGCCCCAAAGCATCACAACCTCCACCATCACTGATCACAACGGGACAAGAGCCCGATGCAGCCATGGGAGAGCAACTGTCAAGTGCGTGGGGCGGTGCCGGAGCGGAGGGCCCATCCACAAGAGAAGGAAGAAGGCACTTACCGAGGGCTTCTTAGGACCGGCCTGGTGTCCGTTCATCGCGCTTGTGAGGTTTCTCCTTCAGCCCTCCCGGGGGAAAGGCTACGCGCGTCCTTTTTCGTGCGATGTGCCCGCGCTGCGATCAGGGAGCGAGAGAGAAGGGAGAACACGAGAAGAACGCGCGGGTGCCAAACAGGGAAGGTGTCAGCATCTCACGCGAAGCGAAGGAGGTGGCATCCACCTCGGACAGTCATACATCCGCCTCAGCGAGGCCACTGGGGACGTTGGAAGCGCGCGCAGCCTGCGCCAGTAGTCCAAGTGTGGAGACTGGCGACTGCTGACCACGCGCGAGGAGAGGGAAGACGGTTCCCACTTACCCAAGTCGCCACTTGCGTGTTCAGTTCTTCTCCCCGCGGGAACTCCCAGAGAGACTGGACAGACGTCCGAGTGCGTCCAGGAGAGGCTGGGTGGGTTTTGCTGACACGCGAGAGACGTCCTGGTATCTCCGTTGTTGAGGAGAGAGAGAGGGCAACATCAATCTCTAGTGACTAGTTGCTGCAATGAAAAGCCCAACCCAAGGAAGGAGCTGAATGGGGCCTAATTGGTCACCCCAGCTAGCCACGTGAGCCCAACCAAACACTCACCCCACCGCAGTGCTGGCAGATTTGGTTCCGTTCGTCCGAGGATGGTGCCTTCACCTGTTCCCTCGAGAATCCATCATCCACCCCAACTGACTTCCCCCCCTACGCTGACCATCCACTCCACATCCCTCAACGTACGTCGCTAACAGCCTCCTCCATCTCATCCCGCGACGTGCGCGAGCATACGGCTCACCTACTCGCAGCTTTCTCCCCATCCGCGCCGCGCCACCCGACTGCGCGCTCCGAAACACTACCCCGATCCGTATCCGCGTCCACATCGCGTTCGGTTATCGCACCTTCCCCATCCGCCCTTCCTCCGATCCCCCAGCCGTCTCCGGCTGCACGACGAGCGCGCGAGGGCCCTGCACCCAAGGAGACTGCGCGTTACTCGCTCGGCGCTGCGTTAAGCCAGAGAGACTCTGTCCCTCGCATCCCGTGAGTACTTGTCTTGTTGTTGTCATCGCACCTCCCCGGTTGCCCACCCCACTCTGGCTAACCACAGTGGTATCACAACGTACCCACTCACTCCCTCGTGATTGTCCGACAAGTTTTCCGCGAATAAACATACACAATGGCGCAGCAGAACAACTCGCAGCATCAACCAAACTCGTTCACGACGGACGAGTATGTTCTCGCGTACCACGGCCCCCTTCTCTACGAAGCTCGCGTGAGTGATCTCCAGACGTCCACGTCGACCGCGCGCAGCTTTTGTGCGTGGTCTGGTGGCGGCATCTGCGGGATGTCGGGTGGTGCGGACATGGATGCTGACGCTGCCTTACTCGCCCCATCTCGCACCGGTTAATATTCCTTCCCACCCGCAGATCCTCCTCGCCGAGAACTGGAACGAGTCCAACACCCTCCTGGGCACGACCGGCCCGCACTACTTCATCCACTACAAGGGATGGAAGCAGACGTGAGTTGTGACACTCGTCCACGTCACCGGATCGTCCGAGATGTGTAAACTTTTCCCATGCTGACAATCTACAGGTGGGACGAATGGGTGCCAGAAGTGCGGCTGTTGAAGCTGAACGAGTCGGGATTCGCGAAGCGCAGGGCGCTGCTCGAGGCGCAGACGAAGAAGAATCGCCCAGCGGCGGTCGCGGCGGTGGAGGTGGCCAAGGGCAAGGATGCCAAGGGGCCGGGGAAGAAGGGCGAGGGGAGTCGGAAGCGTGGGCGGGATACTGGCCTGGACACTGTGAGTTTCGCAGGCGTCGGTCGCTGACAGGCAGGAGACGGAGTTCCTCAAGCGGCCCGAGGTCAAGATTGTCATCCCCGACGTCCTCAAGCTGCAGCTTGTCGATGACTGGGAGAACGTGACCAAGAACAACCAGCTTGTGACGCTGCCGCGCAAGCCCCACGTGCGCAAGCTGCTGGAGGAGTACCGCGAGTATGTGAATGCGACGAAGAAGGAGCGCACAACGTGAGTTTGCTAGCTGCTGGTTGAGGCAAAGCTGACAGCAGACGCGCAACGGCGTTATTGAATGAGATCATTGCGGGTATCACGCTCTACTTCGACAAAGCGCTTGGCAACAACTTGCTGTACCGCTTCGAGCGCGCACAATATGTCGAGCAGCGTCGTGCGGCCAACGGCAAGCCCATGTCTGAGATCTACGGCGCCGAGCACCTGCTGCGTCTCTTTGGTGAGCTGCGCACTTGCCCCGTCTAGCTGACCGCAGTCAACTTTGGGCCGTTCATCGCGTACACGAACATCGACCCCGAGTCGCTCAACATCTTACGCGAGTACATCAACGACATCATGAAGTGAGCTCCAATGGTGCCCGTGAGCTGACAGCAGGTGGATGATCAAGGAGCAGAAGCGCCTGTTCGTCAAGGAGTACGAGACGACGACGACACAGTACCAGAACCTCTCGAGGACATAGTACTGCGCGAGCCTCTTGAGGGCATGATGTTGATGGGCCGTGAGGGTCAGAGAGGCTTCTTCCACAGAGAGCTCTACACCTGTTTGTGTTTTGAGATGGATGACGTCGAGTCACCTACTTCGATTCCAAGTTGTTACGCGAGAAGCGGACGTACCGTCATCGCGATAGGAGCAGGCCCGAGGGCAGGGCGAAGATTGTTCATGTACATTGTTCTGTCTGCAGCGCATCGGGCTATCCCACATCTGCAACTCCAGCTCACCAAACCTCCTGTCCAGGACATATCCTGCTATCCCCACCTCTGCAACCCCAGCTCGCCAGTCCTCCTGCCCAGGATCCACAGGTCACAGACGCAGTATGGCATCCCTCTATTACACAAGCCCGGAGAAGAGAAGGGCAGGTCACAATCTAAGACGTCTTCCAGAGCAGGATGGCGACGGGGCCGAGGTAGAAGTAGATAAAGTTCTTGGTCTCTGCTGTCAGCTGAGGTGACACCGGCGTCAGCTTGACGCACCGTGGGTGACAAAGCTGCCGAAGCTGGCGTCAGCGGGGTCTCAGCCAAGAAGTGGGGAACGCCGAGAGGACGGTCAAGGCCGAGCCTTGGCGCCGCCAAGAGCGATTGCGGCATCCACGCTCCGGTGGGGCAGCGGAGCCGAGCCAGCGCCGAGCGTGCCGCGCAGGCTCGGGACGCCGACTGGGGCTGCAAGACTGGGGCGCCGAGTGCGCCCAGCGGCTCGGCTTGATGCAGGCCTGGGCAGGCGGCTATCCCCTCGGCGACTCGCCCGCTCGACACGCCCGCACGACAAGCCGCTCGACGGCGAGCTCAACGCCGACATCAACTGGCGGCGCGGAACCGATGCGCGGTCTCCCGCGTACCGATGCGCGCTCCCGCGTACTCACTGCTTGCCCACGACGCAGTGCCAGGTCGTGCTGTACAGCCGGTCAAACTCCTTCTTGATGATCATCGCGGCGTCCTTCTCGACGGTGTATCTCGCGAGCGCATCGGACGCCGTCTTGACCGCGACCTTCTGCATCTCCTCGGACACTGGGTGAGCGGGCTGCGGTGGAGGGTGGGGTGGGGGACGGGGAGGGGGGAGGAGGAGGGGGGCGACGAAGGTCGGGGGGGGGGAGGGGAGGGGGCGGAGGTGGGGCGGGAAGCGAGGGGCGTGGGAGCGTCATGGGAGCACCACTGCCCACTGCTTCCCACGCAGCGCCGGCCTTGGTGCGCCGGCCTTGGTGCGTGACGGCGCGGAAGGGGGGTGATACGCACTGTCGACGGACTTGATGACGGCGGGGGCCTCTGCGACCTCGGAGCCGTGGTGGGTCGGCGACTGCGGGGCGCGGTCGGCCATGGCTGTGGTTTTGGGGGTTGAGAGGGAGAGGAGAGGGGAGGCGGTGGGTTGACAGAGGAGCTGTCGCAGTTGGAGGGAGGGAGGAGCGAGTTTGAAGAGTTGGAGGAAGGTTGATGGGGGTGACGCGTGTTGTTGGATGTTCGTGATCTTGGGATGACCTTGGCACTGCGGCATGCTGGGGAGCTGGGGCGTGCCTGGAAGAGCGAAGAGCAAAGGTGGAGGTCCCCCGCCCTGCCCCACTCCGGCTCAGCAGGTCTGCCCCACTCTGTCATCAAGATGAGGCGGAGCAAGGTGGCTCCGTGTCCTTCTGAGATCTGACTGACGCGGATGCTGTGATATCGCTGTGAGGCGGTGAGACACTACGAGTTGGGCAAGCAAGGAGCCCACGAGCCTGGAGCATGCAGTGTGATACAGCTCCCACCGTCCTGATGATCTGGTGAAGCGCGAAGCGTGAGTCGACCTGTCCAGGCCGAGCGCCGCAATCCCCAGTTCAGCCTCGAATGCACGCCATTGATACGCAGTGTGCAAGAAGCAAGAAGGCTCACCCACAGTTACTACCAATCTCGCATCGCATCTCAAAAGCACCAGTGACGCCCTACAAATGGAGGCATGGAGGTCCCAGCTTCGGGTGTCGAGTAGGCGAGAGGACGTGCCGCGTGCCGGCCGTGATCGCCTTGCCTTCCAGCTTCCAGCTTCCAGACGCCGCACGCCCCGCGTACCACTTCGCTGGAGCCCAGATCTAACACACCGATCGCAACTCTTGGGCGCTATCAATTCATCCAATGGCGCCAGTGGGCACAATATCGCGCAGGCATGTGTTGTGGACTGTGGGCTCCGCATGCTCCGCAGTCTAGAGGGCGACTGTGCCCCACACGGCTGGCGTCATCGCGCCAAGACGGGCCCAAGGGCGTGATCTGCAGGAAGCAATGTTTGCGCTGACACGAGGCGGCGACGCGAGGTTAGCGTAGAGCAGTAACGCGTTAACGCGGCCAAGACATCAGCATCATCAAGGAGAGATGAGGAGAGAGATCTCGTGAGCGGGGATATTGAGCGGGAAAACAAGCTCGGTAACGGACGGGGTAGGAGGTACGGGGCAGTTGTCGCCACCCATCCCAAGCAGAGACGGTCAGGGATCACGTTGGATTCTTTGGCGGACCCTGAGAAGTGTGCTCACATGCTCGGCGGCTCGGAGGCGGTTGCTACGCGGCTACGGCCTACGGGCCTCGCAGTCCTCGCAGATCGCTAACCTCGCAGCCTCGTCACCCTGGCCACCTACCCCCCATGCAAACTCCACCCCAGCGCTGACAACAGCTTACTCGGCGGACAGCTTGTTCCGCACCCACCTCCCCCACTATTACAGTTCTTGCTCTTCCTCGTCGCCATCTACCTCCTCCTCCACGTCACAGCTCTACTCGTCTACTCTACTCTTCTACTCTACTCTTAACACCTACACCCACGTCGACACGCTCAATCGTTCCCGCGCCCCCTCCTCGCAACCCCGGGCATCCTACACTCCTTTGACCATTCACCCCCACCCTTCCCTTGTCCCCCTTTGGCTGCGCCTCGGCGTCACACCAGGCTATTAGCCTTTCACGTGAACAGGACCCGACCGATCACTACCAACGGGTGCACCGCCTTTAATCCCCACCGACTGTTGTTTTGGTGCCCGGTGCAACCAACGAGTGACGTTCCTACCTCCTGGCATCTCTCTCCGACGCGTCTCACCTTGACCTCCCGCTCCATCC